>JAVJGJ010000030.1:7473388-7493771 GCA_035590215.1 Microhierax caerulescens
GGGCGCCCGCGCCCCCCCCCCCCCCCGAAACATAAAGCCTGGCAGGCAGAGCCATGGGGTGATGCACAGCGTGAGCGCGGTGTGTTTGCACACATAAAGCTCCTTTTCCTCCACAGCCATCACCCTCAGGAGCCCACACAGGCCCAGGCTTACCGGGGTGGTTAGTGCCATGTTTTAGGGTGAGCTCTGGTTTGGCTCATGAGGGAAAAAAAATATACGGTTTCCTTGTAAGCAAACAAAGCTTGACTTTATTGCCTTTAAAGTGCAACTAGCACAAACAGTGGCAAAAGTGCAAACACTGATAATGCTCGGAACATTCTGAGCTGTGCAAACAAGCCGGAGGTGGAGGGGTGTGTTGAAATGAAGGGGTGAGGGAGACCGGGGAACTGGGGGGGTCGGGAGGTGTCTGTGTGGGGGGTGGGGGTGGATTGCCCCCTGGCCCCTCACGAAGCCTCTGGGTGAGCAGGGCTGAATAGGAGCCCTGTGGAGCACACCTCACCACCCCCCACCCCCACCCCCCCCGAGGTGGGATGCAGATGTTATTACAACATTTGTAGCCCCAGCCTAAGGCTGTGCCCTACCCTGGCAGCAGGAAGAGCTCCAGAGCCGCACAGCAGAGACACTGGGACAAGGCAGAGCAGTGACCTTGCCTGGTCACTGTCCACACAGAGCATCCCACCAGTGTCTCAGATGCCTGTGGCAGACAGGACGCTGCCCATGCCTTGCTTTTTCCCGTTCTTCCCCTACCCTGCCTCTTCTTTCCTAGGCAGGTGACTGCATTGTATATGCCTCATGCTCCTCCTGTGCCTTGTTCAACATTTTCTGTCCCATCCAGCCCTCCAAAACCTCCTCTGGGTGATGATCCATAGGTGCCTGCTGTATATCCCAGCCTTGCCCTGCTGGCTCCTTGCTTGATGACCAAAAAGCCCTTTTCCCCACTGCCCCACGGCCCTCAGGGCACATTTCACCCTGGACGGGGAAAGGTGATGCATGAGAGGCTCAGTCCTTGCAGTCATGAGCCAGCTTACAGGGAGCCAGAGCACCAGCACTGTAGCTGGGGATTAAGGTCCAGCTCCTCAAGAGGTGTTCAGGCATTTGCATCTTATTAGGTCTACCCAGCAGGTGGAGAAAAGCAGGTCACTGCAAACCAGGTCAAAAGAAGAAAGGGCAAGAACTCAGATGGATCACTGGAGAATCAGGCAGGGTGCAGAGACCTCAGCCTCTATTTTGGCTCCATCCTTTGGATCCTGATGCACCAGAGGATCTATGCTGCCAGGTTGGGAGGGGAGGAGATGCCCGGAGTTGGGACAGCCCCATCCCTCACACACCCCCTAGGCTCTCAGCACAGCCCTCCTCATCCCAAGACGAAGGGATTGCCAACTTTTGGCATCTGGCTAACAAACTCTTCCCTAAGCCAGACCTGGGGAGGAAAAAGCTTTTCTTATTAAATCTATCGCCCACCCCTGTCCTGCACGGGACATCCCAGGTGGCTCCCCTTCCCACCCAGGCTGCTGGACACCTCCCCGGTGCCCGATGCTCCAGCTGATGGGGTCCCTGCCTGTCAGGAGTTTTCAGGAAACTGGGGAATCCAACAAGCTTTTCCCTCTCTGCAAGAGATCAGCCCAGCCCCCAGCAGTGGCACCTCTTTTCATACATCCAGAAAGACCTGAATATTGAGGAGGAATTCATGGGTTTGCCAAACCTACCCAAAATCAGCCAGTTCAGCCTGTTACTGGGGGAAAGGACAGGCAAACAGAATGATCACTTTGGTAAGGCTTGGGAAAACAGGCTGAAGTACAGTACATAACAAAAAATAGGCATGCTGGGTTCAGCTCAGTTCCTTTGGGACAAAGTGATTTATTTTTTTATGTATACATATATACATATATATATATATATATATATATATAAAGCCAAAGCTACTAATTCTGCCAAGTCTCTTCTGAGAGCAGTTTTGGGGATTTTCCCAGCTGGACTCTGTTTTCTGGTATGAGAGACCAGGGCAGAAGCACATGCAGAGCCCAGACGTGGAGCAGAGAGGCGATGCACGTCGGACGTGACACCTGGGGGTAGTTTTGGCCCATGTGGCTTGCTGATGTAACTGAGGCTGGAGGCCAAAGGCAATAAGGGATTAGAGTAAAACAGCTCAGGTGAGCCAGCAAGGGGCTTTTCTCAGCAGTGTCTTTGCTAGGTAATGTGGGTGAAGCTCCCACGAGAGCCACCGTGCTGGAGTGCACCTGGGTGTGCAGATGTGCAGCATCAGAGCCCGAGACACGCGCCTGTCACAGACATGCTGTCCCGTGGTGGTACCCGTGACATTCAGGGAAGAGGCCAGACAAAATGGGTGCTTCATGCTGTTGGGTTTTTGGAGCATGCTGTTTGTTGTTCTTAAACAGGTTCTTTCTCCTCTGCTGCTCACCACAAACACTCTCCTTCCAAAAATTGTGATGAGCATCACGCGAGCTACTGAGCCCCGTGGGCCCCATTTCCCCCCAGCCCAGCCCCGTGGGGGGCTCCTCTGCCACGATCAGCTGTACCTCACCCGCAGGGTGCTGGAAGCTGTCAGGCCCCAAAATTCACAGCTCCCTGGGGAGCTGGAAAGCTATTTTAGAGGCTTCAGAATTGCAGCAGCCCAAATTATTTCCTGAAGCCTGCATTAACTTATTCAGGCATCTGGCTGTGCAGGTATAAAGCAGCTTGCTCATAAAAATGCTGCTCCCTGATAATTTTCCTGAGTTTTCCCACAGTCATGGTTTTCCTCTGTGCTCCTGGGATGTGGGGGCAATAACCTTCTTCTAGGGAGCTTGTTCAGGATGGGACAGGAGGATATTTTTGTGTGTATGCACACTCATGGTATGTGCTGGGAGACTGGCACCACCTTGTCCGTGGCTGCATTCACCCGACTTTGAGCAGAGAGGCAACCTGAGTCTGCAAGAGGTAAAATCCACCCGGGCACGGCTAGCAGGGCAGATGGGTTTAGGAAGAGCCCTGCAAAGCAAAGTCCCTGGAGCACTCAGGCCACTACAAACATGCTTGGGTTTCCTCGGCGGGGCCCCAGGGAGGAGAGCGGGGTCAGTGTCCTCCCCACCGGGAAGACCCTGTCCCAGCCTTACGCCAGGGTCAGGCGCCTGCATCACGCGCTGAAGCATCGCCACCAACTGGCACTTTACAGCTGCTTTGAGGTGCTGCCAGGGACTGTAGGTTGCTACTGCCAACAAATCAGAGCCATTGTGCTTCATTGCCCCCCCCACTTTCTCCCCATTAATAGCCCCTTTCTGTACCCAGGGAATGTGATTCTGCATTCCCACCCCTCTGTGAACCCCAGTTCTGCTCCAGGCTGCCTGCCTGTGCCCACCACATAGATGTCCCAGCTGGGGCTCACCATACTGGCCTCACAGGAGGTTGGGTACACATGCAGCCCCCCCTTAACCCCCCCCCCCCAAAAAAAAACCCAACAAACAAACCCATGCTTTGATTTTCTATCAGGATATTTGTATCAGGTTGGAGCATTCAGAAAATATCTCTGCCACTGCAGTATCCATAAGTCCTTCCACCACAAAAGGGTCTTATTCACCAATTGTTGCAAAAGCATCTCCCCCACTCACCCAGTAGCTGATGTTTGGTACCCGGAGCTGTGGTGCGCAACAGTGGGTGCCCCCAGCGCAAGGGTTCAAGCGGGTGGGCTGTTTGGAGACTCTCCAGGAACACAAGCCACCTAGCCAAGCTGCTGTTCTCATTTGTTATTCAGTGTTAAGGAAATCTGCACCATTCTCCCATCAGCCTCCTCATCCTGGAGGATAATTGATGCTAACGTCATTTCATTTTGGTCCAGCTGCTGGGTTCAGGAACAGATGTTTTATTGTTCAAACTGAACACAGAAAACTGAAAAAAAAAGAAAAAAAAAGAACCCAGCCCCAAAAGCAACAAAAACCAACTGATTTGTGTTTGCGGTGAGGTTAGCTGCAGCTTCCTCTGCCCAGCAATGCGAGGAGACACAGCAGCAGCCCCAGGGCAGCCCCAGGCCTCCGGGAAAGCCTATACATCCAGCTAAGTGTCAGTCTTTAGTATACGAGGCATGTATGCCCCCCTAAGTCTGCCATGCCCAACAGGCGGGCATTTCCAGCAGAGCCATCTCGCCATCACTGGGGGGAATCCACGTCACCTTCCTGTGGGATGTGCTGTATCACCTTCACATGGGATGTGCTGTATCACCTTCCCGTGGGATGTGCTGTAACAGCCTTCAGGTCCTCCCAGGAGCCGAGATGCACCCTGGTATTTGCAAGGAGGAGCACAGCACTTTCTTAAGGCCGAGGATACCTGTCTCCTCCAAGATGCAGACGAAAATAGATGCAAAAACGTGACAGTGACATACGCATCTTCAGTGCACAGGCAAGTGAGCTCACCATCTTTTACGGCTCGTTGAGAGCAGCCTGCATGTTTGATGCTTCAGTGCAAGAGCATTGCGGCTTGCTGCCGTAGGGGAGAGCTGGGCACCACACACACACACACATTTCTGCAAGAGAATGGGTTGGCAGCAGGAGTCCATCACCTGCTCTGCACCAGGGGCAGGACAATATCTGCAAGTCACAGACTGGTCCAGCCCTGGTCCAGCCAAGCACTCCACCTCACCTTTAATTGTTCCTGTGAAGTTACCACCAGGCAAGCAGTGGGGCAAGTGGAAAACACTTCCCTGGCTGCCAAAAAAAGAAAAAAAAAAAAATTCCAAAAAAGAACCTGTACAACCAGCCAGGGTAAGAGATGTTTAATATTAATTTTCTTTCCAGCACTAATAACCCTATAGATAAGAATGGCACTTCTCCCATGCCAAAGAACTGGGAAACACTGGTATCTTTTATACCAGGGGTCCTCAAACTTTTTAACCAGGGGGCTGGCACGCGGATTAAGTGGCAGGCAGTCATCTGCGGCTGCTTGGTTTCCCCGCCCCCCCGCCAACCCCTGGCAGCAGGGTGGGGGCATTCTGTAAATACCCAGGGGGCGGATTGAGGACCCTGGGGGGCCCTATCCAGCCCGCAGGCTGTAGTTTGAGGACCCCTGGTTTATACAAACTGGGGAGGAGCTACCAGAAGGGCAGGTGTAGCTGTTCTTGCCTCACTGGCAGAGGCCCTTTTACTGCAGGTGAGACCCTGCCCTAGAAATAAGGGGCTCTGAAACTCCCACAGCAAATTGCTTGGGTCATTTTCCCTACACGGCCAACGCAGAAGGCACAGAGCTGCCTGTGGGACCAACGTGAGCATTTTTTGACACCTCCTGGTGTCACACACTTGGCATTCTTTCTGGCAGCATGTTGTGTTTTCTCCCTGTTCCACAAGACGGGGGTGGTAGGGATCCAGTTGTAAGGGATCCAGTTCTACACACAGCAGCATGAAATCCCCAGTCCCCCTCAGGACACCACACTAGGCATGGGAATCGGCACATGGTTTGAAAAGCCCTGGCAGGAGAATGACCACAGCATCTCCTCTTAGCAAGCCAACAGAAAGCCACCGACTTTTTGGTGGCTGCAAGTAAAATAGACCTCACCCATGAAGAGCCCTGGGCTCTGCAGTACCTGTGCTGTCAGTCCAGCTGCCAAGACCCACCAGGGATCAGCGCCAGACGTGATGGTCCCCTTGAGAAAAGTGCTGTCAGGAAAAAGGAGTCTGTAAGGGAAAGCTGGACAGCAAGAGCAGTAAGAGGCTGGAGGTGGACAATACCCATCGGGGATCATCCGATGTTGGACTGGGCGAGTGGCAGGGGTACAGAGTCAGTAAGTATCCCCCTGCTTTGCCTGGTGACAAGTTGCTCCCACTTCAAAACAACCTCCCTGCATCCCACCTCTAGCCCACGGATGCTTCGCGCCTGCTCTAAGGCTGCTGCCTCCAGCATCCCAGCTGCCTTGGCAGCAGCCCATAACCACAGGCGTGTTATAGCTGCGAGCAGGCGAGGTGGGGGGGTGTTGGAGAAACCATCACAGCAAGCCAGCAGGATTCCGTGTCTATGGGGAGCAGCACTGGCCCACGAGCTGCCTCGTTGGCCAGCCGAGTCCCTGGAAGGGGATCCAGAGAGGTCACCGAAACCTTCAGGCAGGGACATCGCATGGGGCCGTGTAGGGAATAGGGAGAAGGCAGAACTCAGCCCGGCAGCCGCCGAGCTTGGGCAGGCTGGCTGGAAACCCAGACCTGGGTCAGCTGTAGGTGCACAGCCCGAAAGGAGAAGTCGGAAGGAGGAGATGTCATGGAAAATATTTACCCCGTGAGGTCAGTGCACCCTTGGCTTCTCTTTGGAGGGGACTGTGAACACAGGAGGGCAGAGGTTTCCCGCACGCTTCTGCAGGCGAGAGGCTGGGGAAAGCAGGCGCTTCCCTCGGCTGGAAAGACAAAAAGCATAAGTGGAAAGTTTTGTGCGCAAGGCAAAGCAACTGAGCCTTCAGCTGCTGGCTGCTGGGTGCTGGCTATTAGAGGAGACAGCCGGCTTTGGAAAAAACAGGGATTATCTTTGAGAACAAGGCCTGGAAAAAAAAACCCAACAACCCTGAGGGGATACCCCAGAGCAGAGCTGTGGACTGGCAAAGACACCCAGGAGGTGAAGGCAGGTGCTGGGTTGTGTATTAGAGGGGGAAAATCACCCCAAACCTATAGTGTGTTGGAGGTGAGGTGTGGGCGCAGGGTGGAGGGGAGCCCTTGCTCTCAGCATGGACGGGCAGAAAGGACTCAGCATGTCCATGGGGCATCTCCTGCCCACTCCTACTGCCCTGCAAAGCCAGCCATCCTCTCCCCATCACATCATCCCATGCCACCACAGCAAGGAAGGATGGCTCAGAAAAGAAATCCCGGTCCCCGAGTCCAAGGTCAAAGCCGGGGGGAGTGTGGGGTGTGCCAGGCTAACGCAACTCCAGGCTGTGTGTAACAGGGTACGTTATTCCTGCTGTGGGCTCACAAAGCGCCACACAGCAGCCCTGGCAGCCACACCATGTTTCTAGCAATAACGACAGAACCTTCATCCCTGCTTCTGGGGTTCGGCTCCCTCATGCAGGCATGCTTATCCCTGCCTTTGAGGTTCAGGCTGTGATTTAAATGTTGGTCCTGCTGACTCCCATCAGTGTATGTATCTCTGGGTGAAAACAACTGGCCCCCTGTGTAGGTGATCACCACTGGGTGCTCGGGCTGCCTGAACCAGGTGATGCCAAGCATTTGGGTAGCTCAAGCAGGGAAAACCATCTCCTAGAAGATCATCAGAAAAAGCAGAGGAAAGTGTTTCACACCTCCGAAGGAGCAGCTCTCAAACAACGTCTTGCTTGTCCTAATTGCCAGATAAATTTCTTGCCATACATCGACTATCTGACACTTTCTGCTCTTCCTGGAAGCATCTCTTGCTACATTTTATGGTTGGATCAGCATCCCAGGGGACAGTTTCTCATTTACTTCAGGTTTAGCTCATAAAGGGATGGTTTTCGCCTGCAGCCAGCCCACGGGGGCTATGACCTCACCATCCCTCGCAAGTGGAAGTGGGCAGGGGTTGCTCCCAGCACTGGGGTCATGTCTGGCAGGGCTGCCAGCCATGATTCAAGAGGTGGGACTCCCGCCCGCCTGACTCACTCGCTGTCAAGCCCAAACCCTAGCCAGATGCTCCCTTGCATCAGTTGTTGCTGGAGATGATGAAGAGACTGGAGGTGTGTTCTCAAGGAGATGTGCTGTGCCATTTGAAACCCCCCCACATTCCCGTTTGTTCGGGTTTTCCCCTCTCCTCAGCTTTTGACTCACCACACTGCCAGCTCATCGCTCCAGTGAACAAGCAGGGCATACCCTGGCCTCTTCCTAGACGTATTTGAGCTCCCCAGTTTGTCCCAGTCTCGTCTCAGCATGGCAGGGTGTCCATTGTCCTACCAAACAAATCCCCCGCTGAGATCACTTGCACCAAGAGCCCTCAGACACCCTGTGCCACCCTGGGATGGGGTCTCCAGCATGGCACAGCCAGACCCTCACTCCCAGGGGGTCTCCTAGGAGGGATAACAGCAGGAGGGCTGACCTCTACCCACCACCTTGCTGGCCCCCAGCTCTTCCACCCAGAGCCCCGGCACCCACCTACACAGCTGCCCTGAGCCCCTTGCCTCAGCAGGGCACCGCCGCAGCCGGGACACTTGAGCCCCAGCTCAGCTGTTGACTCCAGCCCTGTCCCAAGGAGAGGGATGGGGATGAGGGAGGTGCTCTGGGCTCCAGGGTGGAATTTCACTCACTTCGGTGACCTCGTGCCTGCAGCACACTCTAAAAATACAAATAAACCAGCGGGTGGCATGAAACCCACCCCATTTCCCACAGAGGGCTGCATGGCCAAGCTCTGCCCCCCCTGCCTGCCTCCTCCTTTGTGAAAGAAATCAAGCTGAGGGCTGAAATAAAAAAGGTAGATCCTGTTCTTCTCCCATCTTAGCTGAAGAATATGTTTAGAAATTGATTTGGGCCAGTTTGCTGAAGACCTGGGCATGGGGTAGAGATGAGGCGGGCTCTGTGTCCCCCTCACCCCCCCTGCTTTGCTAAGCCAGACAAGCCAAGCTCTTCCTATGTCCCCTGGGTTCTCCCATCCCTCTGACCACCCTGTCACCCCTCTCATCCAAAGCTGACTGCTGAGGAGGCCAGGCTGGGCAAGAGGGCACAGTGGTCCCCTGTGCCATGGGGAGCCCATCCCGAGTCTCCGAGAGCATCTCACCCTGATGGTGTCCTTGCCCCCAGCCATCTCCTCCTCTGCCACTTCAGACAAGCCCCGAAGCAGCAGCTGGAGCTTTTCTTCCCCATCCTCACCTGCACAGCTCTATGCTCTGTATTAACTAGTTTCACCCCCACTCCTACCTCCCCAGGTCTCAGGCTTATCAATACTCAGCCCCTGCATGGAGGTTGTTAACTATTCTAATTGATATCACTTGTGATTGTGAAATCCCCATTCCCACCCCACCCCCCAACTCCTCCTGCATCTGGGGACACAGGGAACTCAGAACCCAGGCACCTTGCCCTGCCTCGGCCCCTGCACAGCGGCGGGTGTCCCCTCTCGTGTCCCCAGCTGGCACGCTACAACACTGCTGCTCCCAGGGATGGGTGGCCCAAGGGGATGGCAGGCAGCAGAGGTCATGGTTTCCCTGCACACAGCAATAAACAAGCTCTCCCGAAGGGGAGGGAGGAAGGGAGGGAGGAAAGGAGGGAGGGGGTCAGAAAGCCCAAGCGAGATGTATTTCTGTGAGCGGGCAGATTAGGAGCAGCTCGAGGAGTGCTGGCAGCTGGCACAGGAGAGCCACCGTTATCTGTGAATGGGTGCAGGCTGTTACCCGCCGCTCGCTGCTGCCAGCACGGGGAGGTGGGACGGGGAGGCTGGGGGAGATGTTTGCTCCTCTGCCAAGTGGCTATTTCTGACTTTGGGAGCCCACGGCTGAGACCAGAGAGGGTTTGCAAGTAGCAGCTGGACCCGGGCTGTACCAGAGGAATATCCACGTGTGTTGGGCTGGAGAAGCTGCCCTGTCCCCAGACCCTCTTGTGGCAAACTCCCCTCTGCCTTCCTGTCACTCCTGATGCACCACTGGCAATGCCCCATGCCCCGGAACATGCCATCCCATGCACTGGCACCCCAAGAAGCCATCAGGCTAGTGAGGTCCCCGGGCAGGGAGCAGCTAACGCAGGAAGCTGATTGAGTTACAGCCCAGCGGTTGTATCATGTTTACCAGCTCCCCACCGCCTATCCTGTGCCGGGAGGATTCCTGGAAGTGGGAGCTGATTTCACATCCCCTCCCTGTGCCGCACAAACACACGAGCTGTGCTCAAAGCAGATCTCTGCACGTCACCACCGTCGTTATTACCCAAGTGGCTGATGGGGATCACCCACCCCCTTCCTCACTCTCCTCCTCCTCCCCTGGCCATACACCTCCCATCTCCAGCACAGGGCTGACCCCATCTCTTTTGTTATTCTTCTTCCTCTCCTCTTAACTCTATCTTTTCCCATCTCTTAATTTAAAGCAGAGGTGGTGGCCCTGTGGGAGATCCCCAAACCTCCCATGGGACGATTAAATCCTGGGTTTCCTCCTCCCTTGTGCCTTCGGGCCACTCAGGTGACACCAAAGCCCCAGCCAGCCACACTGGGATGAATAAAGTCCCGGAGACCAGAGTACCCAGGTGGTACAGGAACCCTTTACCAGTGCAGGGAAATGGTGTGAGTCAGCCACAAACCCCGAGCATCACTTAAACCCAGGCACTAGGAGAGCAGTCTCCAGCCCCGAAGCGCTGGGGTTTGAGGATGCTGTGATGCCTTCCCTCCACCTGGCAGACAGAGTAGAGGAGGGAGATTTTCCTGCCTCCCCTGGGCCGTGGATGGACACAGTGCACACCTCTGACACTGTGCCCTGCTACCCAGAAACTCAGCCTGGAGATCTTCCCTGCACGGCACCTGAATGCATCTTCTCGGATCAAGTTCAGGTTGTTCCTGCAGCCCTACCAGCATCTCTTCTCCCTGTCAGCAGATTTTGGGGTTGCAATTACTGGGTCGGTAGGTCCCATCTATTTTTTTTTTTTTTTTTTTTTTCTTTCCCACATCTGACTCAGTGAGATGCTAGAGTGCCCAAGGGCGACCACCTACCCATTGGCAATAACACTTTGCTGGGGATCGTCTTGCTGGCATGCCACCACAGCGGGATGGGACACTGAGCAGAAGGGCTGGGACTGGGCAGATACATCACTGCTGGGGAGCCTGGAAAAAGCAGCCACTTGGGTTTCTCCCAGCCAGCCTCTCCTGCATCCCCGTTAACATCCCAGCAACACCTCTGAGAAACGGGAATGCTAGCCCAGCTGGGAACCGTGCCTCTGTTTGGAGATCCAGCACCTTCAGCCCCAGTACTCAGGGGCATGCAGAAGGCACAGCTTGCCACTAGCTTGCTCCCAGTCCTCTTCCCCGAGCCCCTCTGTGCCTCCGATCCCAGCAGGGCAGGGCAGAGAGAGACGACTTCTTGCAGATGCCGGTTCCGAGCGCTCCTCAGCCCACGTGCCCTGCTTGCAGATGTGAGCTGTTCTGGATGGGGGTCGCACAACAAGCAACAAGCAGCTCCCTGCCAGGCACAGCACAGCCCTGGCCCTGCAAACATTTATTCTGCCTCCCTTTTTAAAACAGCATCACCCACAGCTGGTCTTTACCTGCTGACCCACCTGAATTCCCCTCATTCACGTAACACCTTCCAGTGTGAGATTTCAGATGGCCAGCATCTCCACAGGGCTCCTGATGTTGCTCCCTGATTTGCTTTAAATGCATCCCTTCTTAAGAACAATTGTTTACATCTTTCCGAGGGTTTTGTGTGTCTGATTCTTTCTATTTTTTTTATTTGATTCCTTTCTAAGAAAGGCTGGAAACTATCCTGAATTGCCACAAGAGCAAAGGTTTCCCTCAGCTATATTGACACATTCAGGAAGACAAACTACAAGACCTAATCTTGCAAAGACTCGTGCCTGTGTTTGACCTGAGGCACCTGCACCATCCCTTCCTGGGAAGCGAAACGGCTTCAAGCTGAAAGTTAACCCTCACCTCCTGGTTTGTTTTTTTTTTTTCTGGTATGCGTTTTTCCCTTGTAAACAAAGAGCCAAACAAAGCATCTTTGCCAGCCAGTGGAACATTGAACTTGGGGAAAAAAAAGCTTTGGAAATAAATGGTGGGATTTGCAAAGGGTCAGCACAGCACCCACCCCAGCTGGGTGGGCTCTGGGAACACAACTGGTGAGTACTGCTGCATAAAATAAGGGCGAAAGAGAAAGGGAAGAATGTGAAAAGGAAGAGCAGAAAGCCTCTGCAGGAAGGCAGGGCAATGCCATGAGCACCCTCAAATTTAAGGTGACCTCTCCTGGTGCTCAGCACTGCTGCCACACGGGCAGCTCTGACTCCATGCAGGGGCTGGATCCCCATCCCACACCTGAGAACACCCTGTCCCCAACCTTCCTGGCACACCGATGACTTGGGAGAGAACCCACACTGATACCATGGATATGAGTAATCTTGATGCTAATTTTTAGTGTAAGCATCCCTTCCTGTGACCTCCTCGGAGAGACCCGGCTCCTCTGCGAGCTCGGTCTGTCCCATCACATCTGTGTGCTTTGTCCCCTTCCTCCACCAAACCCCCCTCCCACCTTTAATTATAAATATCATGTAAGTCTGGGCAAAAACCCAGTTAGCAGCCAGGCTCCTGTCAGCACCCATTATCTCTGTGCATTAGCCACGTCCTTAGCGAACTGCTTAAAAATAAAGGCAGAGGGATGTTGCCCATGGGCAGGAATTTTCCACCGTGTAAGTACGGCCAAACCAGGTCACGCGATGTGGTGTCCTGGCTTTCATCACCTGCTGGCACCCGGAGAGGCAGCTATGCCCACGGGCAGCCCCTTCCTGTGCTGCCTGGATCCCTCTGCCCAGGGCATTACCCAAAAAAAGTACCTTCCACAGGTCAGTTCAGCCTGAGACGCCCCTGACCTCATCCCAAGGGGACAGGCTCCAGTCTCCAAATTCACGCTGCAGAGCCGGTAGCTCCTTGAGACTTGCTCAGCATGACCTTGGCACAAGACTTCACGCATGAGGCGGTTTCATGTAGACCCCTGACCTTGGGACTTGAGGACTGAGCAGAGGGATGGGTCTCTTGGTGATGGGTCTCCCTGTCCCATCAAGTTGCCTTTTAATAACTTTAATAAAAAGTCAAGGACTTTATTTAATAGAGTCCAGCCTCACTGGTGTTGCTCGGGAGGAGATGAGGACCGAGGGCTGTTTGAGGAGGAGGAGATGGGGACCAAGGGCTCTCTAAGGATGAGGACACGTCTAGGAGGGAAGGCATCCTCACCTTTGCTGGAGGTGCACTTCCTCGCTGCAGCACAGGAGCCCACTCAAGCTGTTGCAAACCAGCTGAATAGCTGGCAGGGCAGCCCAAACCGCTTCGCCCAGCCACAAGCAGTGAGATCCAGAGGGTTTCCAGGGGAAAACTCCACTGCCCACTCCCCAGACCACTTCCCGGCTGGCAACAGGCTGCCTCCGGCTCCCTGCCGATCCACATCTGGAAGAGAAACATCAGGAAGAGACATGCTGGGCACTTCCCTCCTGCACATCTGGGAATTGAGAGCGCTGCTTCATTGTGCTGGGCAGGGAGGGTTTCGCTGGTGTTATTATTCCAAGCTGGCCCAGAGTCCTAGGAAAACAAAAGGTTCTTCTTTGCCAAAGGAAGGGCTGGCTAGAGGCAGCCACTGGAGACGAGGGCTGGGCTATTCTCTGGGCTTCTAAATGCTACATTTCGGTGTTTAAATTTAGCCCTAGATGGAAATTTTGCAGACATGAGCCCTTCTGGTGAGCCGGCCGCCTGGCCAGCATCAACGCTGGCTTTTGCCATGCAGCACACCAAGCAAGCGCCCTTCCTTCCCCGTGAGCTCAGCCCCCGAGACCCCAGCCCCAGCGGCACCATCCTCCATGGGGCAGAGCCCTGACTGCCCATCAGCAAAGAAACCACCCAGACGTGCTCTGGAGAGCAACGATGGCTGGACAAGGCAGTCCGGTTGGAATAACAAGTGGTTTCAGCCATCCAGTCCGCACTGAGACAAAGGACGATGCTCGCAGGTTTTCCCTCTCCTCTTTAGGCAGAGGACTTCCCAGAAGCAATGGGGATGTCAGGTGATGAGAGCTCTGGCCGTGCCCTGTGTCACCTGCTTTTTTCCTGGGGCACAGAAGGTCATTACAGCTTTTGGCCTCTTGTATTCCAACCCTTATTAAGCTTTAGGATGCCAGTCCTGGCCTGGGAAGGGAGCCAAGCTCCATGTTTCTATTTTATCACTGTTATATCACATATCTTATATATGTGATATAATATATATCACATATATTATTGCTGTCCATTTTCCTCACCTAACTCCAAAGCGTGGCAAATGTCTTCAAGGAAAAAAGCCGCCTTCACAACAGGTCTCCCCTCTGCATTGAGACCCCCAGATATGATAGACACTCTGGGTTTTTTTCCTCTCCCAAACACATAATTTAAAGGCTCCAGCCCGAAGTTGTTTCCATAGTGCTTGCTCACACCACCTGGGAAGCTGGGCACCGTCCAATACTTGCCAAAGGCTGTCGCACCCCCCTGCTGCCAAGCTCTGTGGCCTCTGCTTGAGTTGGCCATTGGAGCTTAAGCAGGCAAATAAGGACTCAGGAGGAATGCTGTTTATTTGCCGAAGTTCTGCAAACAATTAATATGGCCTTGTCCTCTGGGTGAACCTGGTTTGATAAGGATCCTATTCATATTCCAGTGATTCCTTAAGAACAGCAAGTTGAATGAATGCAAGTGAGCAATCCAGCTCTTGTCTGCTCCCTGCCTGCAAGGGAAACTCGCCTGCAGGCTCATACCCCTGGGAAAAGAGAGATGCTTCGAGCTTTCAAGGCTTTTCTGCACAAATCCAGTGGTGCACACAAGAGGTACCCTATAAACGAGGTGGAAGGAAGGGACTGGGAGTGGTGGGGAATCACTCCTACATAACATGACACAAGGTCATTGCATACAGTAGCTCTTCTGCAACCCCTTTCCCCAAAAAAAGCTATTCAGCCCCAAATCCAGACCTCTGGATTTGTTCGGAGCTGCTGCCTGTGGCCACTGGCTGTCTGATAAGCACTGGAGTAGGATGTGGCTGAAGAGACAGCCGTACTTCCAAAGGGCACCTAAGAATAGAAATACCACAACAGATCTTCCGTAAGATGAATGGACTAAAAATTGCACATTTTTTTATACACAAATTAGAGTACTGGAGTAATGCAAACAGCCGAATACCCGACTTCATGGCTTATGAAAATCCAGGGGAAGCTGATCCTCTCTGCACACAGCTCCCTCGGGATGAACCGTGTTTCATTGCTCTGTGCCAGGCTTCAAATGCTACAAGGATGCACAGAAAGCTTTTGAGCACAGCAAGTCTCCAGAAAACACAAAGGTAGCTTTGTCTGGAGTATGTCGACCTTTTTTCTTAAATACTAATTCTTACTGGAAGATAAACACAAAATATGCAGGGGGAATGTGCGCTCTTCTCTAGGAAAGGAACTGTAAACTCACCCTGCCATGCACAAGCCAGGAAGAGCAGAAACACAGCCAGCTTCATGTGGAAAAACTTCTCCCCCACGACAAAGAGAACCTGGTGCCAGCTTAAGGGGAATCAAGTGGATTCAGTGAGTCACTTAAGCATATGCTTTGCTAAACTGGTGACTCACCAAGGAAGAAGGATCGAAGGAAGATGGTCTGCTGCACGAGAGAACCGTAACACAGATGTAAGCGAGCTCAGCTGCTCTGCTGAAGCTTTAAGTGATCCTGAAGATCTGGGGGACACAGGCCAGCTCTATTTAAATCAACTCAATTGCTCCTACAGTCCCTGATCTTTTCCTTAGCAAGTGCTTTTGCTTTGAACCACTTTCATTGCTTCTCTTTCCTGACCACTCACTGCCTCTGATAGATTCAGCCCTGTCAGAAGTGCTCACATCTTCAGATTAAAACGCGATTCTGCTCCGAAGAGCGGCTGTGGGAGGGTTGCAGCTGGTTTGATCTCGATGACCTGCAGAAACCGAGCCCACGGCTGCATCAGCTCTGCAGTTGCTGCCAAGGAATAGAAGGGGTTTAAACCAAAGCAAGAGGTTGCTGCTCAGAAGACCCATGGGGAGCACATCCAGGTTTCATGGGGTCTCCCACCCATAGAGACAGTGTGATGTTTCTCGAGGATGGGCTGCACTTGGAGATGAACTGGATGGCTGAACCACACGAATAAATCCAAAAGGACAATTAGCAAGCAACAGGCATAATAAGAACATTTTGCAGATTTTACTGCCCAGAGTCACATCTTTGCTTTTGGTTTGCAGGAATCCCTGATATTTTTGCAAAGGCTGATTTGACCTTGGGAAAAGGAAAGTACTGCTGGACTCAAGCTGCTTCGGGCCAGACTCTGCTCTGTAGCTGCAAAGTGCCACCCCCTCTCTCTTCTAGATGGCTATACAAATATATACAAAAACTTCTTGGGTTTTTACCACTCTATTAATTTCTAGACAGGTCTTCATGAGAGCAACCCTTCCTGGATGCCATCTGATTTCACAAGTCCCAAGAATTTTTTAAGCAACTCCTAGAAACCAGGGAAAACGCACTTGAAATGAGCAAAGGCAATCAGCTGAAAAAACCCAAACCCAAATCCACATGCCTCGAGTACATCCCACGGATGAGGGGAAGGGGAGGCAGAAAGCCAACACTGGCCTCGACGCCGGCCGTGTCCCATCGCAACGATACAGGTTGGGAGGGGGGCCCGGCACAGCCCATCGCCTCCAACTCTGCCAGCAGCTCGCGTTGCTATGGCCCTCAGGTCTGAAACTTTGGAAATTAGGTAAAAGGTCTAAACATGAAGCTTTTTTTTTTTTTCCCTTCCCTCCTCCTCCTAAGCAGTGGTGCCCCTTGCCTAGTACAATCCCTCTTCCTGCTGAGCTCTAGGAGGAGGGCTGTTGGGATGAAGAATTAACTCTCGCGGTCCCAGGGGCTTTCCGAAACAGGAGCAGTGATGTGTGACACAAACGGCATTGCAGGGAAGAGGGGATGTACAAGCAGTTCTTGCTTCCCACCTGCCCTGTAATGATGAACTGAAGAAAAAAAAAAATCATGTGCATGAGGATGGATGCATCCTCTCCTCCCCCCAAAAAGGGGATGGATTTTAAATGGGTGGTGGAACAAGCTGCTTGGAGATCCCAGGGGATGGGATTTTGCCATCCCCTGGGTAGAATCTGGCATTTCTAAGGGTACACCCTAGACCTGGAGGGACTCATCTTCTTTTCTTCCAGAGGAAAGGATACAGCCCTGACACTCACACGCATGGGTCCCCGAGCTTTCCCTTCAGCCTGGCGGGGGGGTGGCTCTGCACTGCAGAGGGTGCTTTGGCGCAGGCTGGACCAAGGGCATCTCTGAGCGAGGTCAGAGCGCAGCGATTAGAGCCGTGCTGAGCTGGGGAGGCACCTGCCTGCCACAGACCCATGCACTGACACTCACCCCATTCCCTCTGCACTACACCCGCATGCCTGCACCCTCCAGGACTACCCCATTGTACGGATGTACCTCGAGAGGCCACCCATCCCACTACAATCATCAAGGCGGGCTGGGTGGGAAGGTGTTGGCCCCATCAGCAGTTTCAGGGTTTACCCCATCTAAGCCCCCACTAGGCTGCTGCCGGGAGGGAGGCTGCATCTCCAGGTGAGAGAGCAACAACCACCAGTTTTCATCTCTGGAAAGCTCTTGGCTGCTCAGCCAGCCTCCCCCACAACCTCTTGTCTCGGTAGCAAGCCAAGTACCTCACCGGCAAGGGGCCAGGCAGCTCTACAGGGCAGGGAAACCATGACAAAGGCATCTTTGTTCCTCCTGCGTGCTTGCTGCCTCACCCCAGCCCTGGTGTGACACCTACTGAGGTGGATTCACCTTTCAAGAGAAAGCCTCCAGCAGCGTTTCCCAGATGCTGCATCACATCAGCAGGATCGGGTTCATCACCCCCCTTTTCCCAGCCACCAAGGCAGGAGCCAAGCAGGGGAGCCAGGAGCCATCGAGGCAGGATTTGGCTACTACCTGCTTGACCAGGTGTTTGCATCAATCCTTCCTAGAGCAGGCTCCGGTCCCCATCTTTGCCTGTCTCCCCATGAGCCAGGCTCACTGCCCACCCAGTACACCCCTTCCCCAGCGCCGTGGGGTCTGAAAGCCAGGAAAAGCACCGTATGCATTTTATCTTCTCTCTTTCAGCCTTGTTTACACAGGAAAGTTAAGACAGCTGAACTATAGGTGCCAAGTCCTGAAAGTTTGTAGGGAAAGGAATTAGCTTCTAGTGAGACAGCTAGGAAAACCCCAAAGGGATGCTGCTCCAAATCCATCTTACACCTAAGACGGTGCTAGAAGTCTTCAAACCAAGGGCAGACCAGGAGCAGAGCTAGCTCACGTACCTAGTTTGAAGCTGGCTGCATCTCTGCTTATGCATTTCTTGTTTTCTTTCCCTTGTGCCAGCAGGTCATCTGTTTTTCTTCCAGCGAGCCGGTGTGTCTAACAGAAGTATTACCTCTCCTGACAAACGCCGTCTTGCCCATTACCTGAAACCAGCCCAGCAGCCACAACAACACTGCTGCTGCTCGGAAAGCACGGTCCGTCTTCCTGCAGATGATCTCACTGAGAAATAGATCTCCATTTGGCACAACAGCTAGATTTAGCTACAGCAAAATACTATCCCTTCTAGAATATTGTCACGTTTTTTGTTTGTGCTCTCAACTCCCTCTTAGAAAAAGCCCACCTGGGAAAAAAAACCACCCTTGGGTATGAAACATCTGCAGCTCCTATAAAACATCATCTGGCGGCACTGAAAAGGAAGGTAGATGCCCATCAGTGGAGGACTTTGCTGCCCGAGCATCACTTGGCTGCTTTCAGCACTGTCAGGTGATTTGGAAGCTGTGAGCAGGACTAGGATGGAAGCTCATGCCTGTCCCACCAGAACGAGCTCCTGAGGCAATCCGGTTCCTGGCCATCCCCATGCCCAGGGGAGCAGCAGGGGCCAACCTAGAACCCAGCAGGGTTACTACCACGTAGGTGTTTGGATCCCAGACTGTGCTGGCACTCTGGGAGGCAGCAAAAATCACCAGTTTCCTTGCAAACTGCCTTTGATCTCAATATATTTGGGATGCTAAAAACATGTGTCCTATGCCTTGCTTTTGCTTTTAAACACAGCGCTGCTTTGCAGAGCAGTGTTCTGCTATACCACCTGAAAAAAAAAAACCCAACAAACAACCCAAAACCAGAAAAAACCAAACCAACCCAAACCAAAACCCCAAAGGGCATGGGCTTGCTAGGGCACAGTTTACATGGCAGAGACTGATTTCTGGAACCGCAGCTGGAAGCAGGGGGTCTGCCCAGGGATGGCTGTGAGGAGGTGAGGTTTGCTGCCGGCTTGGAGTCAGGAGGTGAAGGAAGGGTTGAACGCTGTGTGCCAGCATGGGTTAACACCACAGTGTACAGCCAGTTTCTCACAAGCACTCACTCCAGCAGTGGGCGAGAGACTTTTCCAGGCAGCTGCTGCCCCAGCCTCCCCACCAAGTTAATCATTTCATCGCTCCTGCTGAGGACAGACTGCAGCAGTGAGCTCGCCCTTCTCCTGGCCTCGTTACTCAGCGGTTCCTGGTCCTTAGCCTCTGGGAATCTCCCTCTGCCCAGCTGCCGCTGCAGGGACCTACAACCCGCAAGCCATGGGGACCAAGGCAGGCAGGAGGTCAAACTGGGAGCCTGGCCAGAAGGCTGGTTAGATCAGTCTGGCAGCCCTGCCCTAGCAAAGGCAGAAACAGGAGCCAGGACTCGCTGCCACCAGCACCGGCGACTCCGCCGCTGAGGGCGGTAATCCAGGCAGCAAGATGTACTCCTCTTGCCTGAATCCCACACCACCTCACCGGGAGCAGCAGCCCTGACACAGGCTAGGCTGTAACTCAGGAAGCACCCACCTGCCTGAAGCGCTGTACGGTGACAGCCAAGCACAGCATCCTTTAGCCCCCGACTCCAACAGCCATGCTACTTGGTGGCAGCAGTTAAAGAGCATCTCATTTCCCCCAGGGCAAGCAAAACAATATTCTCCCCTGTCTCTGCAAGAGGAAAGAGATGGGGAAGATGCAGGGTGGAGTAAAAATTAATGAGATGTCTTCTCCCCCCTGCAATTCTCTCTTGCCACGTAGGGTTTAATGGTTGGAAAGCAATCAGAGATCAGCAGATGTCAACAGCACTGGAGAAACGCACCCATGCAAGTGAGTCGTGAGCCCAGCACACCCAGCCAAATGAAGAGGCAGGGCAGAAATGTGCCAGACAAACCCTGTGCAGCTTCTAGGAAAGAGGAACCAAGTCAGGCAGAAAAAGCCATCCATGGGTGTGATTCATTCAGTGCCTTCCTCTCACCCCCACTGCTCCTGCCACTGCTGTTTCCACTTGCTGCTGTGTTGAGGGCACATCCACACTGCTCTGGAGGAGCCACCTTGGTCCCTGTGGATATGGCAGGCTGGAGCCAGCCAGCACAGGTACTGGGAACAGCACGGCCAGGACAGGCATTTGGGCCAGGACAGGCATTTGTTTATTCAGCGAGGGGCAGAGGGAGGTGCAAAGCAGATGGAAATCTCCAGTAGTAGCAGGATGATGGACACAGTGCCTATGACAGTTCCTTAGGACTAAGAACCAAATCTTGGGGCAGAGGGCGGAAAAAATTTTCTTACAGAATAAGGTTCTGTATTTCCTCATGACCAGAATATAACAAATGGCCCAAAAGGAAAAAAAACCCACACGTGTCTCATCTGAGCATGTTCCTTGCTGCCCAGCTCCCCCAGCCTTCTCCAGTCCCCCACATCCT
>JAVJGJ010000030.1:7493823-7508363 GCA_035590215.1 Microhierax caerulescens
GGAGGGTTGAGCTGTACATCAAGAGGAGACACTATTTTAATTAATGCATCACACAGAGCAGCTTTGCTGCCTAAAACCTTCTGTTAAAGGACAGGGGTCTAGCTAAGACCATGGGGGCAGTGCTGGTACAGGGAGGTCCAGCATGTCCTGGGGGTCCAGCAGCACAGGGGCAGGTTCCTGAAGGCAGCAGTGCCAGAGGAATGACTCCTGCCCGTGCCCACAGGCACATCTGCTCCTGCTTTCTCTACTTTCCGTGCCACCGACATTCAAAACAAGCTGTTCCCAAGCCCAGGGGAAGGGCTGGCGCCTGCCCCGCGGTACCTGGCAGTGGGAGGCACAGCGTATCCGGCGGGACAAGCACACGGGGCTGTGGATGCTTCCCAGAAGGGCTGGATGTTTTGGCAGGGCTGGTGTTTTGGTTTTGCAGTACACACAGCGTGTAGGAATACACACACAGCTCCAGGTGCCCCGGACACAAAAGAGTTTGGGTTTTTTTTGTTTGTGGGTTTGGTTTTGTGGGTTTTTTTTGGTTGGGTTTTTTTTTGTTGGTTTTTTTTTTTTTTGCATGCTTTAGAAGAGGACTATTAATGGCAAGTGCTCAGAGACATCCCCACACAACCGAAATGCCGTCCAGCAGCAGCTCCTGCCTGCCTGCACAGCTGAGCTTCTCACCCGCCTGCTCCAACAGACACCACTCGCAGAATCATAACTATATCACCCCTATAGAGAGCATTTGTCCTCCCCCCAAAATCCCTCAAAGCCTCAGTCTGGGAGCCCAAGTCAAAGGTGATATAAAGCAGCTCAGCACTGAGGTCAACCAGAATTACACCACTTTCCACCAGCCATAGATTTGGCCCAAATTTGCCAAGAACATCTGATCTCCCAGAGCGCTGCCAGCTGGTTGAAATGCAGCTGCAGCTTCAATAGCGCGTGCAGCAAGAGGCCCGATGTTATTCACAACCAAAAGACAAGGATTTGCAGCACTGTTTTTACATTTTGTGGGAGCATTTTCCACTGGCTGGGGAGGAGCAGGGGGAGATGAGCAGGGTGAGCTGCTGTGTGTCGGGGAGCTGTTTGGGCTACGCTGGGACTAGCTGCTGCCTGAGATGTCCTGTGACAGCAGGGTCACACACTGTGTGGGTGCTTTGGGAGTGATCCAGCTGAGCTACGGCCCATTGGTAACCCCCTCACCCCGGTCTCACCAGTGCTCTGCAGAACCCACATGGCATCGCTGCCTTACCCCCACCCCAACCTTTGCGCAGATGTTTCCGTTTTGCTGACACCAGATCTTCCAGCAGAAGGTCCCATCTTACAAGCTCCATACGACCTTCTCCAGCACAAGCTCCCCAGCAAGCCCAGGCTGCCTCTTTGCAAGACGCAGCGTGCAGAAGAACAACACATCGACTCGTGCCTGGCCACGTGCAGGCTCAAATTGCATGGCCCACTCCTTCCCATGCACTTTGGGGCCACCATGGGTGGCTTATGGGGTGACTCAGAGCTCTTTGGCTCCTGCCATGCCACAGCCTGACTCCCTGTACACACGGGTGTTGCAGTACCATCATTCAGGCTGTATTCAACCCCTACTGCTCTCTGTTGCCTGTATAAGCCAGCGAGACACCATCTGTAGGGTCCTGGATACTGCAGAGCCAGCCACACAAGAGCTCTACGATTCACATCTTAAGAGTGAGCTATCACTGTTGCCAACTCTCTTTTCTCTCCCCATGAAAGCAGAGACCCAGATACCCAGATGAAATGCCTCACTCTGACCAGGATGTTTCTGCAGACAGTTAGCACGCCACAAATTTTTAGGATGCTCTTTGGTCCCAAACCACCACCCATGGTGTGGCCCTGGCTCCTGGTACACAGGTCACACCCCCCGCTGTGTGCACAGCCCCAAAATGGTGCAGAGGAAAGCCCCAGCAGAGACCACCCCCTTCCCCAGCCAGCTTCACAAGCAGCTTTCTTCATTCTTGAGAGATTACAGATAGAAAAACTTCCACACTGACGCGATCTCTTCTCTTAATGAAATGCTTCCTCACAGGTCTACAGCCCCCACCGACAGTGTCACCCGCTGATCACTGGCTTGGTTATTTGCCAGAAGGGAAGGCATCCACGTTACAGTGAAAGCATTTTAAAGAGTGGAAGGAGGTCTTGCCAGGAGAGCCAGCCACAAATAGAGGTGGAAAAAAAAAATATGGAGCCAGTTAATAATCACCCTGCATGTGTTATCTGTCTGGGTGGAAAATAGTCTGAAAATATCTTGTATTTCAGAGCAAGCACATAGTTTTTGGTGATTCAGCCAGCCGAAACCCTGGCCTCCAAGTTTCAGAGACAAGCTAAGCCCATCTCCAAGGCCAGTTGTTCCCAGGCAGCTTCCTAAATGGAAAGAGCATCCGGACAACATAGCCCTGGGGCACATCTATTCCCACCTCCAACTTGGTAGCTTGCTCAGGATCCCCTAAACACAGAGAGGCATTGAGCAGATTGCTTTTTGTGGTTGAAGCAAGTGTTGACCCTAGCATTTTACCGGATACCTGCTGGCCAGCATGCTCTCCAGAACCCTGCAGGTTCAGCTCAGTAGGGGAGAAGGGCCTTATTCGCTGCTTTGCCAGTATTTTAGGCATTTTGGCCAAGCTCTGACTCAGGACAGAAGCAGCTGGGCAATTCAGCCAGCTGCTCAGCATCTCCACCAGCCATACAGATGGGCTTGAGCCACCTGGCTTTGTGATGAGAAAAAGCAGCCCAAACCTGGGTTTGATTAATAATTCTCATTTTTAGCAGCACGTTTGGCACTGGGGAAAGCTGCCAGCAAAAACTGTGGAGTCTGGTACCTCATCCACCCACAGGACATGAAAACACACAGCAAGGCATTGCTGCTGTCAGCTTCATCTAAAACCTGAGTGGAGGACCTTTGCTTCTGAACCCATCCAGCCCATGACCAGCCAAGGGGGGTTCTAAAGATCATCAGTCCTGAGGTCAGGGGCTTAAGGCAGTGGGCTCAGGCTGCTGGGGACCCAACACCCTGCCAAGCACCCATTGCTGTCCTGTACCCTGCACCCAGCCAGGCTGGTGCCACAGGACCCCTGGGTGCAGGATCTTCAGGGCTCCCCCAGATCCTCAGTGGGACAAGGGTCACATCCTACAGACGAGGCACTCTGGGAGGGCACTCAGTGGTGGGACAGATGGAGAAGCTGTTGGCACCAACATGGTCTTTCCCAGCCTCTGCAGCCTGCCTACTTTCCATGCAACACACCTTTGCCACCATTTTTGGGGCTAGAATTGTAGAAGTCTCCACTTCCATTTTTCTCCCCCAACAGCTTTTCAGGGCAAGCGCAATCTGAGCCACGGGGCACGGAGAGTTCAACAAACAAGAGGAGGAGAGGAAGGTCCCAAGGTGGTGTGCATGCCCAGGCCAACCCTCCTAGCAGCCAAGGAAAGGGCTTGCTAGGAGGACTCACGGGCACAACCTGTTGACAAAGGAAAGCAGGGCTCCTGCAGAAATGAACCAGCTCCACCTGGGGCAAGGGATTAGAAACCTTGGCGCAGCTCTCCAATTCCTCCCAACAAACCAACTGTGGCTGGAGGCAGGGATTAAACCCAGCGGCAGAGGAATGTGGCTCCTTCCCGCTGCGAAGTCCAAGTTGGCACCGCATCCCCACTCAAGACGTGGCTTACATAATGCGGCTTATGAAAGCAAAATAGCCCAGCTGTGCCAGCCTGTGGGCAGGCCAGGATGGAGGGGGGGGCGGGGAGGGAGAAGGAAAAAAAGAAATATTTTGGCTGAGGTAAAATCTAGTTGCCCCCCTGCACTGCTACCCCAGTACACGCAGCAGTCCTGCACCATCTCACCAGAAAGGGAGGAAAGGAGCAGTGAGGGAGAGGGCTTAGAAGAGGCAAAGGGCCTGATCCTCCTACAAGACTGTGAAGAAGTGCAGCCCTAGTGCTCATTCTGGAGTCACAAATATGGATTCCCTCCCCCCCAAGTTTCCCCCTCTGACCCTAAGTTTCTCTCCAGCCAGGCAGGTTCCCACTGAGGTCAACCCATGCATGCTCTGCATGCAAGGCCGCTGCAGGTTTGCAGGGGGCTAATCCGCGAGAAGTGCCCAGCCCCAGACCTCATTCCTTCCAAACGCAGGCCAGTCACTTCCAGGAGCAGCTGGGAGAGGCTCTGATCCACATCATCTCCCACTGGGGATGGAGGCCCTGGAGACACTTCAGTGTAGAGGACAGCAGGGTTGGGCCTACCCAGAGCTCTTCTCCGCACATTCACATCAAAAGGCATTGCACAGGAGAGAGGAACAGTCCCAAATCATGCAGCACTGGCTTGGAGAGGAGTCACACGGAGCAAACTGAGATCACCATTTCTTTATGAACCAGGCAATTAACTAATGACACCTTTAGGCATCCAGACAGGTCGTTACTGAGTGACTGATATCCCCCATACTCTACAGGATCTCAGGAAATACATCTCTCCATACTACAAACCCTGGAGATGGACTGGTCCTTTATTGACAAGCAAAATGAGGCAGGACTCGGTTTAAAGGCTGCGTGGTGAAAACCAGGCACTGCACATAAGTGGTCAGTTCCAGCTGAAGAGCCAGGAGAACCACTCATGGGTGCAAGACCCACTCACAAGCCACCCCAGGTCTGACCTGCATCCAGCTGGCCAGGGAAGCCAGGCAGACCTAAGATCTTCCCTTTCAAGAGTTCCCGCTTGTTTCCCAAGTGGCTGTCCTCAGTTTAATCAGTGACTGAACAAGTAGGATGAAATCCTGGCTCGGCTGAAGCCGAATTACTGTTATCTGTGATGGCAGAGCCCTCCCAGGCTCCACCACCTTTCTCATATGGGTCACTCAAAAAACCTACCGACCAGCCACCCTTGACATGTTCCCAGCAGGCTCCAGCACCTTTGCAGAGCATACCCTGGCCTCCTTTCAGAGGCCACAGGACCTCCAGCCCCTCTTCTGCAGCTCTGCACCAGCTCACAATGCAGCTGGTGAGCAGCAAACATAGATCTCAGCTGAGGCTCCTCCAAACACCACATCGGAGGGGCTGCTGGACCTCCAGGAGGCATCTCGGGGGGGCAAAGCAGGGCTGCTCTGGAAACATGAGGTTCAAGCACAAGCAGAAGGTGTTGCAGAGCTCTGTAAATCACCCCTCGGCAGGCTGTGGTGGCTCCCCTCCTGGGACCATCCCTACCCGACCTCCACAGGCAGAAAGATATGCAGGACAGTCACACAGGCCAGTATCAAGACCCCAGGAAAAGGGAAAAGTGCAGTCACAGAGAAATAAAAGCGGTTTTGCCTTGCAACCAGAAAAAATGCCCCTCTCTCCCCAGGTAACAGCATCCAAAAGACAGTTCAGCAAAACCTTAACCCACCTGAGACCGGCCGAGCTCTTTTCCAGAAGATGCATTTGGGAAGGGAGAGGTAGTCACAGCCAGAGGCTACAGGAGGATGCGAAGGCTGATCTACCAAAGAGGGTCATTTAGGAAAACAGGGGAAATGATATGTGGGTACTGGAGCAGCATCAGGGCACCCTGAAAGTGCAAAAGAGGAAACTCAGACAGACACACCTGATTCAGCAGGCTTTTCAGAAAAAGCCCTCATGGCCTCCCAGTAACTGGGCTGGCACAGCCCAGCTTTAAAAGGTGCTGCAAGTGTGATCTTGATTAGCTCATCTGCTGCGGGCTACATCTGAAGGAAGCTGTGGCTAATCTGGTTTCGAGTGCCTTAAAATTCCCTTATGGGGAAAAGCCTGGTGTGTGAGCAGATTTATTAATCGTTATGGAGCAGCCTTGTCTCCTAGGCTGGTGTTTGATTAAAAGGGAGCACAACCAACACGCATCTCAAAAAGCTGGTGCTATTTTTGGCCACTTCATTCAGAGTGGTTCCTGATGTTCTGATGTGCCCAGCAAACCCTTTGGGACCAGTACTTGCATTTTCTTGTATCCAGTGAAAATTTCTATATCATCGTTTGCCTTTTAAGGATGTGTGAGTAAACAGAGAAAAGGGATTCACTTCCTCCCAAGAGGCTAAAATTAAAAGTCAAAATGTTTTCTATAAATGCATAAGCAGTAAATTCAGCTTTTGAAGGTTTCAGGCTCAATTTGCAAGAGTTCCACAGCTTGAAGTCGAGGCCTCCCGACCCTAAACAGCTGGGAAATGCTGTTTAGGTAACTGCAAAGCAGGCTCAGCAAGGAGGCTTTAGGCAAATTGTCAGAAAACAATGTCAAGAAGAAAGGAGGGATTTTTGTCCTTTAATTCATTATAATATTTTTTAAAATATATTTTTAATAATCATCTGAAAAGCCATTTTGCAGCACAACGTTGCTTCACCCTTGTTTTCAGCTGGGTAATTGTGAAGTGAGTGGATAATGCTTTCTCAGCTGAGAACAAAAGGAACCATTAAGCATCAAGCTCCTATCCTAAATTTATGTTCAGGGCAGCTGGAGAAGTGAAGGACTGATGCCAGCTTCCCGTTATCACCCTGATGGCTAGCCTGGAGGTGGCATCCATCCTCTGTGGGGACACATAAGTTTTACTCCCCCTCTCTGCATGGATGAGGCTCTGTGGGGTGCAGGGAGGTGCTGTTTAGCCCCAGGATAAAACCTGGCTGCCTATCAGCTCCTGCCTTGGCTGCTGGCGATGCTTGATAGCCAAAACTAAGCCATGTCCCCTTTCCTCAATTCCTTCATTCCCTGGGAGAAAAGGGTCTCTGGTGGGACATGGCTCCAGCCTCAAAGATGCAGTGTTCAGAGGTACAGAAGTCTCAAAAAAAGTGTTACCATGCCTTGTGCATCCTTCTGTGCAGATACCCTTACCGATGTTTCTTTAATTGAAGTGCAATCCACTTTTTCCTCTGTAACGTTTTCTCAGAAGGCAGAAAGAAGAGTAGCTGCCTTCCCTGCGCCCAACTCGGCAGAAAACCCCAGTGTTTCTGGGCTTGTTTGTTACTCCAGAACAGCGGGGGTTTCTTCTGGCTGCAGTAGCCCTGCTCCAGCCCCGACAGAGGCCAAAGCCCTCGTGGTCATGTCATGATCGGAGGAAAGGACATGGGGTCTGCTTTGCTTCTGCTCCGGTGACACTCTGTCCTGCACAGGCACAGAGGGAGAGGGTGATTTGGGGACTGTGGTGAGGAAGGTGCTGCCTTGAACGTTCCCCAGAAGGGAGATACAAAAGACCCCTTGGTCCACAAAATTGTGATGGCAGGAACAGCCTCATCAGCCCAGCAGGATGCTTGTCTGTGGTTAATCCAGATTTAAAGATGGGAATAGTTAAAGCGCCCACCGCTGAAGAACGTACCTCTCTAGGAGCTGGGAAATAGCACCACAAGCTAAATAAAGGACCATGGGGAACAACGCGATACATTTCTACTACCTTGCTTACTTTTCTAAATGCCTGGGTTTATACCAAAGGTGGGTGAGCAGCATTTTCTTCACAGGGAGAGTGGGAAAGGGTTCTCTTTCACAAAGCCCCTTTTTCCATTAAGTTTTCGTGAAGGATTTTGTTTTCTGTGGGTTTCTGCATCCTGGGGAGATGCAACTTACCCCATAACTCTCCCTATGGCCACTCACAAGCCCAGTCCCTTTCCCACACCAAGAGAACCCCATTCTGGTCACAGCTGGACCACCAGAGGATCAACAGCCACCTCCAAATTCTCTTTTTCTGGAGAGCATGCTTGGACTGCAAGACCCCTACCCCAAAAACCCCACCCCACAAATGAAAAGCCAAAGCCTACCCACCAGCAAGGTCAAAGTTGCTTGAAATGGCGAAGGCAACACACATACCAAAGCAGCTGCCAGGGTGAACCACAGAAAGGAGGTAGAAGCTGAAATCAAGGTTTTGTTCTTTTTTGTTGTTTGTTTTTTTGGGTTTTTTTATTAATAAAAAAACTATTCGGAAGAAGTCCAAACGCAACGGAATATCACTGGCACCCTCTAAGATACCCAAGTGTAAAATCCCAGAATGCTTGAGCCCCGCCCCCAGCATGAGCTGGGAGGCACCAGGGCTGGCTGGGAGGGACCGGTGGCCTCCCCCTTCTCCTAGCCCCCATCACCGCTCGATGGCAGGCAGCCCGAGAGCCAGGACACAACAGTGACATCAACGGTCTCTGTAAAACCATTCAGTTTTATAAACTAAGAATATTATGGACAAAAAATAATCTAAAACACTTTTTTTTTTTTTTTTTTACTTTATCAAAAGCCCTGCTTTAGTGACATGCTAACCCCGCTGGAAAGGTAACACACCCACAGCTCTGTCCAGAACATGGGTAAGTTGACCGGTCCACTCTTAGTTCAGGACACCTTCCTCCCATGCATCAACACACTCACAAGCATGTCACGGCTGTTCAAGTTACAGCAATAAATGCTTCTGCGGGTTTCCCAGGTCTGGGAACTGCCTCCTGCAAACTCCACGCTACAACAAATCTCATCCCAGTCTCCACTGAGCCCTCCAAGGTCACCCTCAGTCCCACCTGGAGGCCCTCTGCCAGCATCCTCGGGAGCTCTGCCTACTCTAGCTGGGTGAGTCATTGGAACATTGTACCTCTTATTTTTTATTTTTTTTTAAAAAAAAAAAACACTTTCATATATAATTTTTTGTTGTTTTTATATTTAAATAGAAAAATACTACTTCACTCTGTGTTATGAACCAGAGACCAGCTGACTTCCAGTGACAGAACCAGTTCTTAATGCTCCTACACTGAGCTCGATGCCAGAAGATTCCCAGAAACCTCAGAGTGGCCAGCGGGTGAAGATCTCCCCATCACACCGTACAGGCACACGGGGCTCCACCATAGCTCCAGTCTTCCCTTCCCCGCAGAAGGGAGCCAACCTTAGAGGACCATTAGTCTGCAGAGAGCCAGCAGTGGGGCTAACACCCCAAATTTGACTCTTGGGGAAGTCAGCTATAGTTTCTAAGCTTTCCACTTGCCTACTGGCTTTCTGTGTGCAGTCTGTCCCTGGAAGCCACTGGATCCCATCAGATGTACACATGAATTAGACCAAAACAAAAAAAAACAAACAAAAAAAAACCCCAAACAAAAACCCCCAAAGCCAAAAACAGTGGTTAAAAGTTCTCTAACACCCTCTCCTCCTCTTGTCTTCTGAAGAGTCAATGACAAACAGACATGGATAAAACTAAATTTGCCCTCCTCCCCACCTCAAGACAACAAGAGTTACTGAGACACAAAACGTGTTATCTTGTACCCTCGGGATTACATCTAGAAGGGAAGTTTAGGGGTGTGGGAAGCTGGTGGGGGATGGGCAGGCGGTGTCTGTGGGCGCAGTCTGCTTAGTTCTTGTACTCAAAAGGCTCATCTCCAGTTTCGTTGAGGAGACACGTGCGAACGAGGGCCTCTGTCACAGCGTAAGGATCACAGTTGGCGGAGGGCCGGCGGTCCTCGAAGTAGCCCTTCTTCTCATGGCCCACGTTCCTGGGGATGCGGATGCTGGCGCCGCGGTTGGCCACACCAGCGGAGAACTCGTGGATGTTGGATGTCTCGTGGAAACCCGTCAGGCGCCTGGCATTGTCCAGCCCCCCTTTGGGGTCATAGGCACGGATGTGGTACTGGTGACGCTTGCTCAGCTTCTCGATGGCCTCTTCAATGTGCCTGCGAAGGGAGCAAGGAAGAGGGGAAGACACGGTGAGCGTCTGATGGATGGTATGAACTGAGCCACTCTTGCCTGTTCCTTCAAAATGACATCCCTCAAAATTCAGCACTGTCCCCACGCTACTTCGTGATGAAGCCTTATGTCCTACAACCCGCTTTTCTGATCACCTCAATACAAGGCTTCTCTCCACTCCTACTGCTGACCCAGGCTGGTTCTTGGTAAAGGATCCCCGTGGCCAAATCCCACAGAGTCCCTTGGGAGTGCTGTGTGCGAGACACCACCGGTGCAACCCATGGCCAAATCCCACAGGCGCACGGCTGCTGGGGAACCTGCTCAACATACAAGTTTCTATGCGGAAAGCTCATGTGTTCACAGGTCAGCTCATCATCTCGGGCCATCGCTAAGATTAAGGCAAGAAAACACAGCTGCCAGGAAGAATCCCTTCCCAGGGATCTGCAGCCCAGTGCTGTAAGGTCCCTGCCTGCAGTCGGCACACCAGTCCCATACGGGAACTCAGCTTTTACATTTCCAGAAGAAAACATGGCATTTGCTTCCACACCCTAGCCTAGACAGAAGTAAACGGTCTTTCATCATAGTTTTATTAAAAAAAAAAAAAAGAAAAAAGGAAAGTCTGTGCTGAGTTTGTTTGCAGCACTGGCAGATCAAGAGCTGGACAGCCTGTTACAAATAGCTGCACCCTGGCTACTCATGCTTCTGTCAGCACTGATGGAGCTGTGCCACTGGCTGAATTTCCCACCCAGCACCAAGACAGGAATGTATCATTATTAAAAAAAAAATAATAATCCAGAAGAGAGGCTCAGACAACACCAAGCACCAGAGTGACATCTCCCAAGTCATCCAAAGCTCTGCAAAAAGCTTGCTGCTACCAACCAAGGCCAGCCTGCTGCCTAGTAAACAGATGCTACCTGCCCATCTCAAACAACTTACTTGAGACCTCCGTCTTCCCTCATGTTCTTGGTGCTGAAGTTGGTGTGACAGCCAGCACCGTTCCAGTTCCCAGGGATGGGTTTGGGATCGAAGGACACAATGACACCGAAATCTTCGCACACCCGATGGAGGATGAAGCGTGCAATCCAGAGGTGATCCCCCATCTCGATCCCTTCACATGGTCCCACCTGGAACTCCCACTACAAGGAGGAGTCATCACCAGTTCAGTGGTGCAGAAACACTTGCTGTGAAGCACCTCCCACCCACCCCCTTACCCTCCGATCGCTGGTAAAAACTACATGACTTGGAGCAGGCAACAACAGCTCCAGCTGCCCGAGATTTTTCTGTACTATCTCATTCCACGAAGCCCCGAAAACAATTTACCTGGGCTGGCATCACTTCTGCATTGGTTCCTCCGATTTTCACACCAGCATAAAGGCATGCTCGGTAGTGGGCTTCCACAATGTCTCTGCCATAGGCTTTGTCTGCCCCTACACCGCAGTAGTACGGACCTGGAACAGCACAGGCGAACAGCAAGGAGAACATGAGTTTCCAGAAGGAAAAAAGCTTAAATTCAGTGAAAGCCAAGCACACACGGGAAAGAACTCTCAAAAGGCTTGGGATGTGTGGAAAAGCCACTTAAACTGGTTTTCATGGAAGCACTAGCAGAGCACTGATGGACAGCAAGTCCCTCAGAGTCTAGGCTCGTGCTCTGTCATACTGGGCACGGTTTAAGTCACCTGCAGATTAATAAACCAAGCAGCAAATTTGGATTGGATTAATTAAGATTAAGCAAATCTTAATCTCACGGGCTAGTTTTTGCCAATATCCTGCTTGCTGTTGCTCACCCTCAATTCTAGAAACACCTCGAATCTTTCAGCTCGCCTTAAGCATTTAAGCTGCATCACACAGATTACAGTTCAAACGCTCCCGAGCTGGTCAGGTGCAGACTCCTGAAAGATTACCTTGGGGTCCAGGGAAGCCGTTGGAAGGCCAGCCAAATGGATGTCCATCTGTCCCCAGAAGAGTGTACTCTTGCTCCATCCCAAACCAGGGGTGCTGGTTGGACACCATATCCATAATCCGCCTGCAGGTGTGTCGGAGATTTGTCTCTAGAAGGGAAAAAGCAACAAGAGGCTTATTAGCATCTCCACCTCTGTTCCCCATTCCCACTTTATGTACACTTCGAGTCCCAGCAGTGCTGGTGAAGAATCCCAGGACCAGCCTTTTCTCCATCACCAGCACATTGTTTGCCTTTTACTGTCAGGGCAGGGATTATTTTTGTGTCGTGCGTGATGCTAAGGACGTGAACAGCGCTTGGACAGGTCTCCCCTTCCCCTCCCCAGAACACCACCTCCACCAGGAGGTCTACTCACCTGCAGACTGGCGGTTGTATTTGAAGACCTCGCAGAGAACTAGTTTATTGGGATCCTTGCGAAAAGGGTCCCGAAACATGGCAGCAGGGCGCAGGTACATGTCGCTGTTGGAGCCTTCAGCCTGAAAGGTGCTGGAGCCATCAAAATTCCACTCAGGGAGATCTGGAGTGGAGAGAGGAACAAGCCACAGTGACCCAGTGTCCCCAGTCACCAGGAGGATGGGTGCCCTGCCACCCTCCAGTACTACAGAGGTGAAGATGCTTATAGACAACAGCCCTAAAACAGGTTTAATCCCAGTTCAGCTGATTTTGTTCCAAATGGGGGAAGCCAAAAAAACCCCAAAGCAAAGCAAAAAACAGGGGAGTGCAACTCCCCAGCCACCCTGGGAAACACAAGGAGCTGGGCTGCTGGCCAAGCCCAAGTGAAATGGGCAGCACTGAGGATGTTTTCCATGTCGCAACAACCACAGGGATAAGCAGAGCACCCAGTCTCCTCACAGACTGGGCAAGCTGGGAGACGGCACAGCATGAGATGTTTTCAAGCCATAGGAAAGAGGGGAGCCATAAAATACTCTTATCCATGTTGCATGGCCTAGAGAAGGTGGGAAAGCAAATCATGTCTAGATGAAGCCTTACGTGGAGGAGGAATACAGCCAGCATGGCCCCCTCACCCACCCCTCCTGGCTGTGCACTGCTCTCCAGGTCAAAGCACAGCAGCACACTCCACTGGGGCAATGTTATCTCCTCCATATACTGGGGGGAAAGTGGAAGGACAAAGATTCTAGAGGAGCTGTGCCAACCCCACTCTCCCTTAGAGGGAAAAGGGGAGAAAGGGGGGGAGGAAACCAGGAAAAAAAAAAAAAAAAAAAAAAAAAAAATAAGATAATACTGGTCAGACACACACAGTATTTTCATTTCATAACTGTCTCCAGCCAGCACCATGGCAACCTGGGGAAAATCCTAATGCTATTATTGTGTAAGCTGGGACTGTTTGTTCTGAGGGACACAAGCTCTTAATTACACCGGATAGCTCCATTCTTTCCCCTCCACTTTCTTCTGCCAAACTACTTCCGGCCAAAACTTGAGTCCTTGAGCGTCAATGGGCCACCAAGCCCCTGCCAACAGCCCCCAGCCCCTGCCAACAGCCCCCTCCACAGCGGGGGCAGTGCCAGGGGCTGGCTCCTCACCCCGGCATCTCACTGAGACTCCACATCTGGAGGGCTGGGAACCTTCCCCTGGGGTATTTGAGGAAAGAGTAACTGGGGGGAGGTGAGGAGCGACATCTTCCCCAGATACCATCCTCCTGCCATGAAAAGGGAGGAATGACATCCTTTCTGCCCAGCAGCCAAGCACAGCTGCTTTTTCCACCCGGCGAGGGCCTGTGAATCCTGCACCTGCCCTCTCACCTTCAAGGCTCTTGGGCTCGTGGTCCAGTGTGCGGGTTTTGCAGCGGAGGTGCTCCCCCGTCCCATCGATCCAGATGTACATGGCTTGGACCTTCTCCCCCTGCGGCAGCTTCATGTACATGTGCTTGATGGCTTTGCTCAGGTGGGAGCTCGCTGAGGTGGCCATGGCTGCAGATCGGACGAGGGGGTTCCTGCCGGGAGGATATAAAAAACCAACTCCAACCGTGAGCCCTTCCCCACACTCCCAGATTTTTCACACACCCCCAGCCATGGAGGAGCACAAGACAGCTCGGCCATGGGGCTGGGGGCCATCTCCAGCAGTCCCATGCCACCCCGCCGGCAGAAAACGCAGCAGCTCAGGCAGAGGCAGCGAGGAAAGCCCTGCTCCGGGAGCGATGCCTTCAAAGCGTCCCGTTAATACCCAAACTCCTGCCAATAAATTAGGCATATCCACCAAAGTATAAATTAGGTGTTATCCACCAAGCCACAGCCTTCAGAAGTGCTTCTCAGCCCTCTCTGAACTTTTCACCTCCGCGTTCCCCACTGCTCCGGAGCAAGGCTAATGCCCAGGGAAGCTTAGCTGGGGCCTTTTACTTAGTATACTTGCTCCAGCGAGGAGGGCTTGCCAGCCCCAGCTGCCTTCTCAGATCAGCTGCTCTGAAGTTACACAAGCCTTGCGTGGGGCAGGAGGCTGCCCGAAAAACAGCAACAGGCAGCACAAGCAATCCCTGAGCAACCCGGGCAGCAGCCTGCAGGCACCGGGGGGTGTGTGTCTGTGTGCGAAGGGGCTGCGGGTCCCCGCAGCATCCCCCCAAGCCCCCACAGCCCAGACGACAGCCAGCCCACGTGCGTCAGGACCACGGCAGCTGCGACCCACGCGTGGTTGCAGGAGCTTGGAAAGGCAAACGATTTAGAAATTTGAAGTGACTTCGAAAGTCACTCCTAACACTCTGGTCACTGGACCAGCCCCTCACCCCCCGCTATGGCGCCGGGTGGGGGGTCCCTACCGGCCCCACGCCGCTGCGAGAAGCATCACCCACGCGTGCAGCTACCTCCTGGCAGGGAGGAAGGCACCGTGTTTAAGCAAACAGCTAAAGCGCCTGGCGAAGGAAAAAAAAACCAACAAAAATCCTCAAGAAAACTGCGAAGAGCATCTGTTTTCAGCAGATAACGCCAGCTGCCCCCCCCCCAACCTCCC
>JAVJGJ010000030.1:7508713-7528134 GCA_035590215.1 Microhierax caerulescens
GGAAGCCCCCTGCTTCGTCCCTCGCCGGGGAGGGGGGGGGGAAGGGGGCGGGGGCTGGGGTGTCCTTTTGCGTTGCGACTTTCTCAGCCCGAAAAAATAACCCCGCACCTCGGCCGGTTCTGGGGAAGCGGCGGCGGGAGCGGATCCAGGGCTTTCCGCAGCGTTTACAGTTAGCGGCTTCCTTTGCATAACTGGCAGGGAGGGAGATCAGCCGCCCTGGGTAAACAGGGCAGCGGGGAGGGGGGAGGAACGGGAGCCACCCCCCCACCGGCCCTGGGCCCAGGCTCTGCCTTGGTGCAAACGTTTGCGGGGTTGCAGGGAATGGGCAGCGGCTGCTCAATGCCCCGCTTCGCACCTCGCAGCAGGTAACAGGCTCCAGCAGCTGGATTTGCAGCCAGGACTCTCGCTCCGAGGTACAGGAGCGGTCACTGTCACACGACGGAGGGGAAATCCCCCAGCCCCACCACGGGTACAGGAGCACCCACTCCAGGGGCACCCAGGTGGAGAGGGGCACCCAGCTAACTGCAAGCACTGCCCAGTATTTTTCCAGCCCGGCAGCTCGCTTGCTTGTCACATCCCTGCTCCTGTTCAGCCCTCTGCGGCTGCCACCCATGCGGACATGCCTGCACACACATGCAGGTAGCACGCCAAGCACACACCAGTATCAGGCCAAGCACATGCCACCCACATGCCTGCCTCGGGGCAACAGGATCCTGGGCTGCCCCGTACCAAAACTGCTGTCCTTCCAGAAGTTGGACCCTCCCCACCATCGTGGCCACCCTGCTGAAGACACAGCCCCTCTACAGCCAGAGCCTGAGGGAACAGTGGGCAGGGAGAGCTGGATCCTCAGCCAGGAGGAGGTGAAGTGCTGGCTAAGGCCTCACCTTTGTTTATTGCCCATCTCAAGATCTCGGTCCCCACCCTCCCTCTGGGGACAAGCCAGCTCATTCTTTACCATTGCCTTGCAGTGGCTGTAAAATCCCCTGAGGCTGTCCAGAGCAGAGGTGAAATTCAGGTGCCTTTCACCTCCTCCCACGGCTCGGGCAAGGCAGAGCCACCAAAGCCTGGTAGCAGAACCTGCCTGCCCCCAGCACCCCAGTTCCCGCACCCTACGTGTCGAGCAAAGGTTTCAACGCAGAAACAAATGCTGCGGTTTACCCATAGAAATTAGCTCAGGATTTCGTATTCAGACCAAGTTCAGCCGTGATCACCTGAATCGAAGAGCTCAGCTGAAGCAAAGGAGACAGGAGCTGGTACTGAGACCCAGCTGGGCCAGGAGAGACCCAAACTAGCTCCCATAAAGGGGGGCTGCCAAGCCACGGGCACCGTGAAGCCGTGCCCAGCCCTTTTCCCTACGTTTGTGAGAGGGCTTGTTTAATCAAGACACTGACAGCTCCGATAACTCCAAACTCTTGGAAACGTGCTTGCTACCTGTAAATTTCCCAGAAACTTTGGCCACCAGAGCTGGCTGCAGACAAGCCCAGGGTGCTCACAGATGGGAGACCCCATGGCGTAGGGTGACCCTCACACCAATCCTCATCTTTTCACCTGCTGAGCTCCCAACAACCCCAAAGAGAAGCAGGGAGCAAAGGCAGTTTGCAGTGTAAACATCTCCATCCAAGAAATACGTGCCAGCCAGCAAACCCCTGCCGGGGGGAGACCCCCAGCCTGGGCCGGGGTTTCATGGCTGGGCTGGATGTCACTCCCTGCACCGGGGGTGGTTTGGTGGCAGTCCCATTGCGGGTGCCCTCATCCTGCACAACATGTTTATGAGCCAGCAGAGAAGCACCGGGTGCTGCAGCCGAACAGCCTGGGAAGCCAGCGGCCGGTGGGGGGGTGGCGGGGTGGAACCATCCCCTCGCAGGGCTCACCACAGCGTGTTTTCTGCCTGCCTTCCTCTCCTCCCGTTGCAGGCTGCTGGGGTTTTTTTGGGAAACATGGCTCAGCCTGTGCCTTCGCCCAGCTGCGTGCTCCAGTGACCCGTATTGTCGCCGGCGTTCAACGAGACAAAAACCTCATCGGGGAGCTGGGGAAGGCACGATGCCAACAGGTGACACATCCCAGGAGTGGATTTAAATCAGCCTTCAAAGGGCCCCGCTCTAAATGCGCAGCCAGCCCGCTGGAGACAATGCTTCGCTCCAGGGGCGAGTCCCAACTGGCACATGTTTTTCTTTCTTCCTCCTATTAATTCGTGGGAACACCTTTATTCGCCTGCCCCCGCACTTCCCTCTGGGCCGGTTTATATCCTGCGAGAGCTGTCAAGAGTTGGAAAGCATCTGCTGAGCTGGGAGGGTCAGTCTAGGCTGGACTTTGCAGCCTTCTGCCTCCGAGGCAGCAATGCCAACCCAGCAGGGACACAGCAAGGTCCCTGGTCTCTCCAGGAGAGGTCTGGGCACCACGATGGTCAAGCATCCCAGAGTGGGCATGTGCGCCCAGCCTGATACCACCCTGCCATCTCTTTTTCCAGCCCCAGCCAGGAGCCAAGCAGTGAGGGTTCATAGCTTCCCTCTCTGTTGTGCTTTGCTGGGGCTGCTGTCACCCCTCTGTGCCCACCTGTGTCCCCCAGCTGCCCTGGGCAGTTTTCTCTAGGCACAGGGACCTTGCACCCCCGCCTGGCTGCAGGGACACCCTCAAAGTGCAGCCTTGTAAATTCAGGAATGCCTGGAAATGCACAAATTCCCCCCACAGAGGAAAAAAGAAAAAAGGAAGGGCAATTCAAGAGTTAAAAAGGCAGGACGTGAAACTTCCCCTTGTCTCAGGCCCTGAGGCAGGTGGCCGCTGGATTTGCTCAGGCAGTGCTGGGTGCTGGGACTGTTTCCCAGCACCCTGGGGCCATCTCCATGGGTGGCCCATGATTGCAGACAGGTCACCCCCTGGCTTTCAACCCAACAGACTGCAGACCTGGTCCGCTAAGCCCGGGTACCCATTTGCCTTTCACCAGCACTCAAAAATAAATTCTGAAGTAGAAATGAATTATTTCTTTTTTAAAACAGACGTTGCACATCCAGGGAGGAGGAACGGTCCATTTTGTTATGACCAGTTAGATCCTGGGAGGAGACCTGATGCACCCAGAATGCCCCAGCCTCTAGCAATGAACAGCACAGTTGGGAGGGAGGAGGGAAGAGTATAGATAGGATTGTAGAGTGATTTGGGTCGGAAGGGACCTTGAAAGGTCGTCTAGTCCAACCCCTGCCCTGCAATAAGCAGAGAACATCTTCAGCATCTCTCCCCATGCCCAACAATTAAGACACTTGCAAATTCAGAAATACCATTTTCAGACCCATCCAGGAAAGTGCTTTGGGCTGCGAGGTCCCATGTAAGGAACTGAAATGCACCCAGAGCGTGTTTCACGCAATGTCCAGACACAGGCTGGATGTCCTGGTGCTGCATCACCTCCATCTCTGCCTACCACCGGCCACAGCTGCCTCGGCTTGGACCCACCACAGCATGTCCACCGCCGCTGGGACCTGGGCTCCCGAGTAGCTCATGGGGCTGGAGGAACTGGAGCTGCAGCCCCTGTTAGCTGTAATTACTGAGGGTTGGAAAAAAATAAACCTAATGCCTTAGCAAGAGGAGCAAGCGCTTCAATACCAACTCACGCAGGTAAGAATGGGACAGCAGTAACCAACTGAGGACAGGGAGCTGGCCATGGGGCGGGGGAAACATCTGCACTGGGGAGGGACTGACCTTGTGCAAGCAGCAGTGGCCGGCCGGTCTCTCCTGGATGGCTGTGGGAGGCTGATGAAAGCCCCCAAGGCAGGGAGGAGGTAGCTGCTCACCCGATAAGTGAGCAAACATTGCACGCTCCGCAGCAGGCCCATGCTCCCTTTGAAGATGCTGCCAGGGTCAAGGGTAGCCAAGGGCTGGTGACCAGAGGGGCTTTCGACGCCACAGCAGATTACCTGGGCTGCACAGAAGGGCAATTTAGGAAAGCAAATTAGTGAACACGCAGAGGCACATGCAAATAGAAAAAAAGCTCCCTCTTTGTGCAGCTCGGTTACAACGGGCACCCACGTGAGTTTGGAGGAAGAGGGGTCTTGACCCACAGCAGCCAGGAAAGCCCCACTTGCTTGCACCTCCCTCTTCACCCCTTTCTCAGCCACCTTCATGCCAGCTGTCATGCCCCATGCCCACTTTGGTCCCCCAGCAGCCACCTCCCCCCGGGGCGGGCTCTTGGCAGAAGGGGCATCGCTGGTGCCAGCTGCAGGCAGCACCTACCTGTCACCCGCTCTGCCCTGCGCCTGTGCAGACCTGGCGCAGGGGCTGGGTGTTTTCAGTGAGCACAGGCTGCTGCTGAGAAACATGTGCTTGCCTTCAAAAGCAGCCAGGGGAAGCTGGAAGATGAGAACGTCAGGGGCAGACGGGATTTGAGACCTAGAAATTGCTTGGCTCGCTTTGGTCTGTACAAGGGTGGAGAATATCCCAGGGAGTGCTCAGCACATGCCTTTCCCTGCAGTTGGAAATTGGTCACAGTGTGCATTGGCAGGGTTGTTTTTGTTGGTTTGGGTTTTGGGTTTTTTTTTCTTTTCTTTTTTTTTTATTAGCACTGTTCATGCTGTTAGATGCACTCCCAGCTAGGTCAGGGCCGCGTTCGCTGTGGCTGGCAAATTAATTTCAGCCTAATAGACTTCACAGCTCCGAAAGTCAGAGTGCGGAAATCCTCAAAGTGCTGCCCAAGTGGATTAAATGGTGGGATTCAGGCCCGACATTGGAACTTATAAAAGGTAACTTCAAAGTGCTGTTGTCCCTTATGGCTGAATTAGATCCCTGTCCTGCCACAACACGTGCTTAAGCTGGACTGGTGAAGCCAACAGACCCAGACACTCGTATAAGGTTACACAAGCGATTTTGCTTTAGCTGGAGAAGAGGCAAGCAAACACAGAGCCTGCTGCAGGGGCTGTCAGGTGTAACAGGTCAGAGCCCAGACTTCACAGTCAGTCCCAAGCAAAGGAACTACAAGACAGATGGCAATGGGCTCAAAAATACTTCTAATTAATGTAAGGATACACCAGAGATGTCCTGACTGAGCAAACAAGTCTTACAAACCCAGCAGATCGAGCGTGACAATCATGTATATTAAAAAAAAAAAAAAAATGGACCTCAGACAACTCTGGTTTTAAGGTGCTATGGGTCCCAAAGGATCATACCCATTGCTGACAGCCTTTGATGTGTCCTGAACTGTTTATATGAGAACAGGCTGAGGCTGTATGGGACGGGGGAAAAAAAACACCCTGATCTTCCCCCAAAAGCTCACTCTGGGTATGTGACAGTTATGCTAGAGGGAGAGCAGGCTTGTGCAAATTACCAGCACTGCTCCCTCATGCTGGAGCTTCCCAGCTTGCAGGGGCTGTAGACCATCACCTGAGATCAAAAGCAATGCCAGGGTGTTCGAGGTTGTCACAGGTGAGTGGGTACCGACCGCAGCTGGGAGGAGGGGGGACACCCCCCCACCCCCCATGGCACTGCAAGGGGCAGGTTGGCTGCCTGGGGAGGCTGTGAGCGCCCAGCAGCTGCAGGCAGAGGGGCTGACCCCAGGGTCAGGCAGCCTTGGACTTCGCCACCAGGGCAAGCTGTGCCAGCTTATATTGGGTAAGGATAAAAAAGCCAGCCCCATCCCCACTGCCACCCCGGGAGCAGGGGGGTGGAGGACATGGGTAGTTTGGGCTTGGACAGAGCGGGAGGAAAGCCCTTCTGACGTGTTTGGTGTTGCAGCCCTGCCCTTATCTTTGTACAAAGAGTCCAGCCACTCTGCACTCCTCTCTAAGCCCACTCCTAAATCTGGGCTGCGCTCATGTCTCCACCTGTTTTTTTAAACCTCTATTTTTTTAACTTGGTTGTTTGGTTTTGTTTTTTTTTTTCCTTAGTAGCTACACAGCTCACATGAGCTCCTTTTTCGAGGAGCTGTTGCAGCAAAACGAACACAGGAGATGTGTCCATGCATGCACCCAGCAAAGCCCGGGCAGCTGCGGCCAGGCCGAGTGGAGCTCCATCCTGCCAGACCTCCTGGGGGTCTCCTCCCGGGGAGAAGCTCCATGGAAATGGCCCTGTGCACTCCCACAGTAACTGTGTCAGCCTGTTCCTGTTCACAACCTTGACCCTTCCCTGGCGCAAACTGGCAAAGTCCTGCCAAGGTCAGCCCAGAGCCTGATGGGCAGCAGCAGGGCTACGGCAACCTCTGAGGCGCTCACCGGGCATCTGCTCAGTTGCCAACTGTAATTTTTTTATTATTATTATTTATTTATTTTTACAATTGCAACCTTTCTCTGAGGACTTTTTGAGTCTTTCATGCATGAGACAGCCACTATGCCAGCTCATCCCTAACCCCTCCTCTCATCTCTTGGGGCTTAGGGGACATAAATCCTTACGAATTTGTGATCGGAGCTACTCCTCCCCAGGGTCTACCATAACTCCTTCCTGCAGCTCTGCCTGGCACCACTTCGACAAGCAGATGTTTTGCAGCTCATGGCTGCCCCTTCCCCATGTCACTTGGGGTTTTTGGCATAGTGACCAGCCAATGTGCCCGGGCTGTGACCGAAGGAAGGGGAGCCTGCATTGCCAAGGGGCTGTGCTCAGCCCTGTCCCCGCAGCAGCCGACACAGGGCAGGCACCACCAAGCCCTCCTGCAGCCAGGCACAGCCAGTCCTCACCCCCACCTCCCAAAAGCAAAGCATCACCCGAAGGACGGCCAACATCCCTTTGTTGTCACCACGAGGACGTGCATCCCACATGGGCCATGAGGACATGCACGCCACCCGCTGCTGTTGGACCCAGCAGATTCAACAACGGTGGCCCGGTGGTTTGCAGCGGGGTGGGATGTCACCTCCCCAGGGTACAGGTGTGTGCACAGGACAGTTCAGGTGTGATCTCTAACATACTTAACCTGAACTTCTCTCGTGTCCCTCCCGGCTCGGTACAGCACCGGCTACTCTCCGCGCCCAGGGCAGCACAGCGATTCACAAAGAAACCAGCTCACTCTCTCAGGGTGGTGGCATGAGCCAGAGCCAGCCCACGACTGTCACCCTGGAGTCACCAGCCCCACAATGAATTAGGAATCGTCCCCGTACTAATTGCGGCTTGCGGCGTCATCAAGCCGTTGCCGAGCTGCGGGGCCCCGTGGCTGTTGGGGACAGTTCACATTCCTGGTTTGACAGCGCCACCTCGTGAGGTGGCTCCGCTCCTGGGGACGTGGCGGGGTGCGGGTGGCTGTCCCACCCCAGGTACCCCCCCCCCCGCGCCGAGCTGTCTCCGGAGGTGCTGCACACCGGTGGGTGTTTTCTAACCTGCCCACGCCGGTGAGAACAGCAGGGGCTGCAGCCGCGGCAGCAGAAGGGGACACGATGCTCGGCAGAACGCGATGGCCTTTCATTAGCAACCAGAACGAGCAAACTCAGGGCTTCTTAGCGACAGAAGGTTGGCAGGGTCTATCCTGCAGCTCCCCCCCCCCCTCCCCCGCCTTAGGCAAGCACAGAAGAGATGTGCAGTGCAGGAGAAGCCACCAAAACCCCTGCCCCGCACTCTCCACAGACCATGAAACCTTTCCCACTCCCACCAACAGCAGAGCCCCGGACAGGCAGACCCTCGGAGACCCCAGGCACCAGGGTGCCCAGAGCCTGGAGGGCAGGAGCAGCCCTGCCAGGTCTGACACCAGGGCATTACAGACAGGGCAACCAAATACCCACCTGGGTAGCAGGTTCCTCCTCGTGCCAGGGAAACAGGTCACTGCTGCTGCAAGAGAGAGGTGGTTCCTTCTTTTTTTTCCTCCTCTTCCCAGTGGGGAGTCTCCAAGGTTGGGTCTCAGCCCCAGATCTGACGAAGCAGGACAGCTAAGAAGAAATGTGGGTTGTTTTGTCTGGGGCAGATGTAGCAGGGTCTCCTCTAAAATTTCTGTCACCACCTAAGCAGACGTGCTGACAGCAGCCAAGCGCGGCACCCAGGTGCTACCAAAGAACCTGGTCTGAAGGGATGAAGTCTGCCCAAACGGGGCAAGGGGAAGGGTTTAATTTCAGGACTGCCCAAATGTGTTTGCAGAGCTGTTGATTAAAAAAAAAGTGACATTTCCCTGAAAGACCTCAAAGGGGGAGGTGCTGAGAACCCTGCTGTCTCCGAGAGCCCTGCAGCTCCCCTAAAGACTCAATGGGATAAGCAGTCACAAACAGCATGGCACCCTGCAACCCATTCCCAGAACATGACAGCATAATGGTCACTGGTGAGTTACCTTTGCTAGAAGCTTCAGCCCGTCTAGGCACACCCCAAAGGGGACAGAGTGGAAAAAGGAGTTAAGCTTCCGAAATGTGGGTCTTCCCTGTGACACAGCTGTGCCTTCACACAAGTGGACATTTCCAAGGGCGTCCACCCATCAGTAGGCTGATGCCAGCCCAACCCGTTCTGTCTAGATCTTTCAGGATCCCACTTCACAGGATAGTAGGTGTTGTTGGGCACTACTGGCACACTGTCTTGATGTGCTGGGCGGATGGGTGGGGGTCTGCAGTGATTGTCACTCTACCCAAAACCACAACCTGCCCTCAGCCTGATGGTTCCTGCTCATGTGGGGCAATTTGCTACCAGAACCTGAGCAAGAGGACTCCTAGGGCACCAAGGCAGTGGAGCTGGAGCAGCAGCACCAGAGCACAGCACACGGTTCCTTTCCGTGACAGCAGGGTTATGCCTGCTGTCTGGGTAAGGTGGAGAAATGCAGCTTGTCCCCTCGAGCCACAGCACCTCCTTTCTCCTGCCCTACAGATGCCATCGCATTTGTGCTCAGCCTCCATGAACCATGTACTTTTACTCTTAGGAAGCTGCCATTCAAACTTCCCAGCCCCTGCACACAGCTGAGCCTGGTGCTTTCCAAACACGCCGTGCCCCCCACACAGAGTACATGGGTGCTCTAGGACCCAAATTTCATGGACTGTCCCAGGTCCAAATCCTCCTGCGTGTGCACAGGACAAGCCCATGCCATACATTCCCTAAAGCTGTCCCTCTCAAAACTCATCCTTTGGTTCACATTTATATCGCATTTGGTGACACAAAGCCTGGGTAACTCTCTCTTCTCCCCCTTATAGCAACCATAGCCTCCATGGACATGGAGCCTCTCCTGAAAGATGATGTTTTTGTCAACTTTTCAACATGTTTCTCAATCTTCCCATGAGTCTACTCTGCACCATAAAGCCTGGGACCTTTCTGAGCTCTTCTCAGGTGAACTTTCAGCTTCTGTGGTGTTAGAGGCCCCAGGAAAACTCAGAATACACCACACTCAGGCCAGAAAAATCAGGGAAACCTGAGGACCTCAGCTTGGAGGTAGAGGTCTGAAAAGGAAGGTGATGCTCTTCTCTGCAGCGAGGACTAACTAGAACAGCTGGGCTCTGGACTCCCCTGCCACCCTCCATCTCTTTCAGCTCTCCCCTTTCCTTTTGATACAGGTTTTTGGCCTGACACCCATTTACATCAGCAGCACAGGCTGGTGGGACCTCTGGCCAGAGCTGCCAAGCCACCCGGTGAGAAAACAGCCCTAGCAAGGAGGAGGAGGAAAGGCACAGGACAGGACGGGAAGGAGCCACTTTTCTTTGCCAAGGCCACTCTCTGGCTCATGCAGCCAGGGGATTATTTCAAACCCAGGTGTAATTTTGCTGTTAAACCCTGGGAGGAGCACAAGTCATTTAAAGTCCTGGCGCAGCTTATGGGGGCCATCCAGCCCTCAGTAAACACTGAGAGCTGGAGTTAAGGAGAGCATGTGTGGTGGTGGAGGACACAAATATCAACCCTCTGCATCCTGTATTCCTCCTGAATTCATCAGGAGCGAAGCCCTGTTGATGCTGAAAGCAGCTCAGCTCTCCCCACGGATGTCCCCGTTCCCCATAGCCAGGAGCACGGCTTGCAGTGCTCAGATCCTGTAGCAAAAGGGAACCTGCTCCTCCACGCTGCTAGAAAGCTGCCGTGCCTCCCTGCCTGGGCTCGGGGAAAGCTGGCAGGCTGCGAGCAGAGGCAGCCTTGCCGGCAGCCCCACAGCGCCAGGTCTCCCAGCTTTGCAGGCAGAACTCATGGGGATGCAGGCAAGGGGCTAGAGCTGGAGTATCCCCCTTCTTTCTTAGCATGGGGGTGGCTTGCACTGCCGTCTAGCAACAGGGCACCTTCCCCTGCCTCCTTCCCCTGTAGCACAGGCCCGTTACTCACCCTAATCCCAGGCAAGAGACGGCTCCTTGCTCACAGCCTAATCCTCTCCTTGGGCATCGGGGTTCGCAACGCAGGATCCCAGCCCCCCGGCTTTACTGGCTTGGCTGGAAAAGCACCGGCTGCCTCACTTCTGCAAATCCAGCCTGTGCCTCCACCTCATCCTCTGCCAGAAGCTCCTGGGTTTCAGTCGGTCGGGGGAAGCAGGTGAGTCATCGTGGCACAAAAGAAATCAGAGTGGCTTTGCTGTCACAGCAGAGCTTCCTCTGACTGGGGCTGTCACCGCCTGGCGCCTGCCCAGCGGGTTGCGCCTCTGCTCCAGGTTAAAAAGGCACCGCACGTCCCGTTTGTAGGCACGCAGCAGATCCCAGGGCTTCCACGGGATGAGCAGGGCTTTACCCCACAGCCGGGGGTACAGGCTGCCTGCATGCCATTGAGCCGAAACGGCTGCTTAGCGGGGTTTTACCATGCAGTTGATGGGTGGAGCGTGGCTGGAGAGCATCCCAGGGCATGGGAAACAGGGGTCCTGATGTTTGAGGTTCGCTGCTGTGCAGGGTACCCAGGGCTCCCGCACTGTATCGCAGTACGCTCCTCATCTGCATCCTACGCTGGAAAAACAGGCCTGTGCCGTGGTCTGTGTCACCGGCAGCGAGTCTGAAGCGTGCTGTTTACCCCCAAACCGAGCCGTCTCAGCCCAGCCGACTGCTTTGTCGGCCGGCGTGTCCGCTGGCAGGCCGCTGGAGAGCTGGGGCAGCGAGTACGCCCTGCTGCTTCTGAGCGCATCGCTGCTGCTTCTCCAGCCGGCTTGAACCTCACGGTGAAGGGCGTTGAGGGCAAGCCCCAAACTCAAGCAAAAAAAGATGGATGTTCGCAAAGGGGAAGAGGCACGATAGCTGGGCAGGCCGTCCCCGACATGAGCTGGTTTGCCCTTGCAAACGCCACATGTGCATCTCACAACCTGTCTGAAACTCCCGTTTCAGTGGGATTTGCTGGTCTCCTGGCTTGCGGCACTGCTTCCCTCTGGCAGCCTCTCTCAGGGAGGCTGGGGGATGCTGGTGGGGTCTGGAGGGCTTTCTCAGGGGCTGCTCCTGCACGCAGCCCTGATGCCATGCTCTGTGTTCTCTCTCCGACAGCAAAACTGCTGAATTGGCAAAGTGCTGACCAGTGGCTGCTGGACAAGTGCATCAGCAGGAGCCAGGGCATGTGGCACTTTCAGATCTTCATCCAAGGAACAGCAGGTGGGCATGGGATGCTCGGCAATCCCTTCTCAGCCAGCCACAGGTGAGATGCCTGGTAGGACACTGGCATGGGAGCTGGGGGCATGGGTAAGCACCAGCAGGACAGGAGACACTACAATCCCAGATAGAGCCTTGGCAGATGAGCCAGCAGCAGAGCCCCAGCATGGGCACTGGACACTGGGGAGATGCATAACCCTGGCACTTCTCTATACTGTCCCCTCTGTTCATCCAGGTGATCTTTCCTTCTTTGTTTTTAAAACCAGGCTGTTTCACTCATTAGTAGGGCTTCCAGAGACTCCCTCCAACTCCTGTCCCTTGTCTGATCCATAGGGGAAGAAGTAACCAACTTCTGGCTTGCCACTGAAAGGCTTCTGGCACTTGACAAGTCAGACGCAAAGCAGAGGGACCTCTACCTGGCCTTGCTGCACAGGCTGAAAGCCACTCACCTGCGCGAAGGCTCCAGCATCATCACTCTCTGCAGGACCATTGTTGGTAAGAAACACAGGATTTGGGGACAAGCAGTGCCCTTCCAGAGAGGTGGCCTTTCCTGGATGCTCTGAAGGAGATTGGTTACCATCACCAGCTTTGTTTGGCTGAGGAATGGTCTGCATGGAGCCATTACCCCATCGTAATCCCCTGTACCCATTTCGGATCACTGCTGAAAGCCAAGCATGTTCAGCCCATCAGCACCAGCAGAGAGATGCTGAGCAAGATGCAGTAACGGGCACTTTTTATGATTCAGAGTTAATGGCTCCCTAATTTCTTCATCCACTGCAAGATGGGCATGAAGGAAGAGAAATCATGCCAGGCCCTGCTGCAGGAATATTGGGAGCATTTATTATGGGCCAGCTCGCAGGAGCCCTCAGGCTTTTCTGAAAACCTCTACACAATGTGTATTGAAAGGAGTCAGGGGTTGTCAGGGCCCTACTGCAGCAAGAAGGCCAAAGCAGAGATCTGGGCTCTGCTCAAGGAGGGAAGAGACACTCAAGAAATGAAGTGCCCAATTTTCAGATGCAACCAGAAAGGCAGCTGCAGCCAGCTGAGAGCACAAAGAAATCACTTCTAGATGCTTTGGGATCAGTTTATCAGTGGTCAGAACACCCTGCAAACACTGCCTTTGGAGGCAAAGGCAGAGCAACTTCTTCCAAAAGACCTAGACCCAATGCAGAGCAGGTCCTTCACCTGGAAAAATTCTGTGGAGAGAAAGTCCTTTCTAACCTCTGTTCCTCTGCACCCCTTGTCCAGCTGCCATCCCTGAAAAAGCCCATCAAGACATTGAGTTTCCTTCCCTGGGCCCTCAGTGCTGAGACCTTCATGGGATGACCCTTCAGGGACTTCTTAAAGCACCAGGACTGGTCTGTGAAGACTTGTCTCCTGGACCTGTGGTATGGCCTGGAAGAATTTCTGCCCGTGGCGCTGGAGCCCAGCAGAGAAAACAGTTTCTTCCTGCATCATTTGATTGGGGAGAAGATATGCAAGACTTACCTGGAGGAGAACACCATGCAGCAGCTTCCCTTGGATACCAGGACTCTCAGGAGCTTGAGGAACTGTCTGATGCCTGGACAAGTCTCCCTCTGGATATTCAGAGCCCAGAAGGAGATTTGCAAGGTACAGAGCGGTGCTGGTAGTGGTCAGGCCAGAAGGTACAGCTGGCATTGGCACCCCTGGGCTGGTGTGAGGGCTGTGGGCTCGTTTAAGAAGAGGTATTTGGAAAAAGAAGATGAGAACTGATTAGGAAAGGAAAAACTTTGTCACACGCTACCTTGCGCTGGAACCAGTGACCAAGATGTGCCAGGCCAGTGGAGAGCAGCATTCCCACTGGTCTGTGGGACAGTGGAGCAGAGGTGAGCAGTGTAACCTCAGCTGTTACACATACCTGCCAAGGGCCAGGGGGTGGCAAGACAGCAGCCATCCCTTTACATCCGAGTCACTGGTTCCAGCACATGAGTAAAGCCCAAACCCTTCTGCGCAGCCTCTGAGCAGCTCAGTGGACCAGCCTGGTTGTACAGCTCCTGGCAGACCTGTCCAGGGCATCTCAGCGAGGTGTAACCTGCCCACGGTGTCACCACTGCAACCTCAGGGTATGGTGGGGCTGGGGGTGGCAGTTGCTGCTGGAGCACTGCCTGAGGACAACCCACCTGTGCTCCTCTCCAGGTGCTCTGCTGCTTCTGTGAGGAATTTCTGGCTGACAATGACAGGACGTTCCTCCAGTTTATGGTAAAGGGGATGCACAGGGGACACGGGCACCCTCATGGGGTGTGCAGGCACCGGTGGGAATGTGAAAAGTTAGAGAGAGGGAGGGAGGAGAAGCCCAGCATTAGCTGCAGTGGTCCAGCATCCCACGGTGTCCCCCAGCCAATGCTGCCACAGGGCAATAGGGCAGAACTTGTTCTGCTCCATCTGCCTGGAGCAACGATTCACACACAGCTCTTCCACCACAGCATCCTGCAAGTCAGCAGCGCTGCAGGCACGTCCTGCAAGAGCTCCCCCAAGATGGGCCATGACCTGGCTCAAAACCAGGGAGACACTTAAACCCGGAGCAGGCAGCGCACTGGGTAACTGCCTCAAGTTTGCCCACAGCTGGGAATTAACTCTCCCTATTTTTTTCCTTGCCCACAGCAAATAGCACCATTAACGTGACTCACACAAGTATGTCCCTGTCCCAGCACGAGTGCCTGGCCAACACGCTGGGAGAAGAGGACATGCAGCCTTTTAGCCTATGATTCAACCTCAAGCTTTCCACGTTATTTTTCCCACTGTGTAAAGGGATGATTTTTAAAAAAGCAATCACACAAGCACTCATCTTCCCGGACTGTTGTCTCCTCCTAGTGGGAAATCCCACTAATACCCCATAGTTATTGACACCCTACATGCTAATCTTACACCCAGAAACCTTCTTGCAGGCAGAACCCCCCCCAGCATCCTACCTGCTTGGACCCCTGCACAACCAATGCAGGTTGCTCAGTGCAGTGTTCTTCAAACCAACCCACCCCTAAAAAATAATAATAAAAAAATAAAATAATCAGCTGATCCTGGAAATAGCAAGGAGAGGCTGTCAGGGCTAGTGCTCCCCAGGACCTGGCTCACAGAGATGCCAGCATTTCAGTCAGCAAGAGCTGAGCATTTTGGAAAATTCAGCTGGCCACTCCTGACCCTGATTCATGAAATGCTCTTGGCTGCAAGTTAATTAGCTCACCAGGTTTTTAAACATCTCTTGTCAAGGAAATTACCCCTCAGAGCACCGTCCTGGTCTGGGAGTGCAATTAGTACTCCAGCAGATGTCAAGGCCATGGCTCTTCGCAGGCACCATCCCCCATGCCAGCTTCCTCCCAGGTCCCGCCGCACTGGTATCAGGGAACTGCTCAGGGGCTTTAGTGGGGTTATTTTTGGTGCTTCCTCTCAGCAGCCTGTATCTTGGTCAGGAACCAGCTGCTTTCACCCTGCTGCTTGGCAAGCCACGCAAGCTGCTCGCTGGCGGGGAGGGCCAGAACCTGCAGGAGGGTCTCAGTGGTGGGCGAGGGAGGTATCCCCAGGGCACGGGCCAGAGCCAGCCCCAGGGATCGCAGCCAACCCAAAAGGCACGTGAGGTTCTCTCTCTGCCTGGGACACCATCAGGGTTGTTTGCAGTCCTCCTGGGTGGATGTTTATTTCTTTAGGAAAGCTGCTGCCTTTGCTGGCACATCATTGTCTGCGTTACCTGGGGGAACCTGCTGCATGTCCCCAGGACATTTAAAGTCCCCAGGACTTTAAGCAGCTGCATGGGTGGGTTTAAGGTCTATGCTGAGCTTTGTAGAGCTCACATAGATTTCATCCAGATGGTTTAAAGCTAAAGCAGAGACCTAACTTGGGTTGGTTTGCACTCTGAGGTACGGCAGAACGTGCAGCTAGCCCATCAGGCACAGCACAGGAGCAGCTCCTCAGGTGGGGTCTGTGCTCTGTGCGATCACCCTCTGCTCTTCTCACTGCAGTCTCTGCAGAGTGTTGTCCCAATGCCAGAGGTGCAAGCAAGGCCACAGTCTTGGGAAAGATGGATGTTCCCTCCTGTCCCAGAGGATAAACCAGTCCTTGAAGCTGAGCCAGACCTTGCATGGCACAAGGAACTTGGAAGGTCTCTCCTCTGAGCACTGGCGATTAGTTGCCACTCATGCTACTGAGTTGGGTTGGGACAGGGTATCTGGGAGCCATCAGCTATAATCAGAGCTTTTGCAGTGACACATGGGCCAAATTCCCTCCTGCCAGTACCAGAGGCACCAAATGCCACATCCCTGCTCTGGCCTGGGTCACCAGATCAGATGGAAGCAGCAGCAAAGTGACTGAAACCCAAAGCCAACAACAGCCACTGTCATCCCATTTCCACATCTTGACCTCCTCCTGTGGACACTGGGACTGGCCATACTGGTGTAACACCCTGGTTCTGTCTTCTCACATCATGTTTTGAGAATGACATTAAGTTTCTGGGCACCTTCCAGAGCACTAAGAGTGACAGCAGTCACCTGTAGCAATCCTTAGGTAGCTTGTGGGTCCTCCATCATACCCGAGAAACGCAGTGTCACTGGTAGGTCATGGGGACAGGGCACACAAGGGGAAAGGAAAGGTGAGTAACAATCGCAGTACAGCATTCTGAGCAAGTGCTTGTCGTGGCCAGAAGGAATGAACATGGCATCTGTCCCCTCTTCTCTATCTCATGAAGACTCCCAGAAGATGACAATAAGTGAGCTGCCTGTTCAGAAGCCCTTACTGGCTGTGGATGGCCCAAGCAAGGAAAATGAGCTTCTGTGTCTCAAAAGCCCATCACTTGAGTTCAGTCTGAGCAGGCTAGAAACAAGGTGGGCTCCCAACCATCAAGCCCTTACACGTGCTCCTGCATACCCTTGGGGACTGGACAAAGAGGGGTCTTCCCTGCTTGCATCCCATCATCCAGTAGAACATCTCCAGAAGGAGAGAGAGAGGCCTAGCCACCCCTGAAAGGCATGTTTTGGGGTGTCTCTCCAGCCAGAGAGGGTGGAAGCAGGAGGATTTCCCTAAAGCAGATGCCAAAGAGGTCAAACCACGTGGAGGTGAAAAATTCCCACAGCACCCACTCTCTTGATCCAAGCTCACCACACAGACATCAGCATGGTGGCACTGGGGTCCTTTGCCCTACAGACAGCTGTGAGCAGGCTCTGGCTGTCACCCGAGGAAGGGGCCAACCCTGTTCTGTCCAATGTCCAACGACAGACATCGAACCCAAGAACAGAAAGACTGTCCCCATGAGAAAAACCAAATCAAGCATGATGAAGTCCACCACCATTGCAGTAGAGAAGCCATCTAGAAGACCGAGGTCTGGCACCTTGCAGTGCAGGGCTTTGCTGCTTTTTTGCTGCTTCCACTCCTTTCAGGAAAAAGATTTTCCCCAGTGCTTTCCTGTAGTGCCACTGCTTACTGCTTCACCACCAGGCCCCCTCAGATGTAGGTATGGGTGACCCATGGGTCTGAACTGTAGAGTTACCAGGGAAAGGAGAAAAATGGTTTAACACACCCCACCCCCAATCCCATAGTTCAGATTTACTCCTCACACCTCGTGCATATCTCATGCTCTCCATCCTCAATCACTCCCTGGCATGCCACCTGTGCTACAGCTGGGCAGCTTTTTGGTTCCCAGAAAGGTCCCTTAAAATCACCCTGTGACCACACTGAGGTCTGTGAACTCACTGATCACAAAATGTTCATGTGGCTCATGCCTCACCTCCTAGGAGCACTCCAGACACGAGCCCTCGAAGGTCTACGTTGGAATATAAATAGTAACCAGGACATGGGGCTCAAGTAGGAGCAGCTCTTCTTGTTTATTGTGAAAGCCAGTCTCAGGAGTCACGCTTAAACAAAGAAAGTCTTTGACCCAGTCCACTGATCTTCAAATAAGGGCTTGCTAACCTCATAAATGACCCAAAATCCTGACCCAAAATCCCAGTCCACTCCCAGCTCTGGTTTTCCAAAGCTTTGCTGAATCTTCTCAACGTAGTTTATTCTCAGCACGTGTCAGGGGGGAGCACAAAATCCTCCTCCCATTAGTCATTCTAGGTGCCCCATCCTTACCTGTCTCCCTCCCCTGGTCTCTATGGGGCTGCCTGGTCCATTTGGAGGTTCTGGGGTCTCCATCACAGACCCAAAGTCCTGCCTTCTCCTCAACTCCCTGGGTGAAGCCTCGTCTTCAGGCTGAGGCCAGATCCTTTGGATCATGGCAGCAAATTTTTTGGGCAGGGGCACCTATAGCAGAAAAGAAACAGCTTGTCAGGAGAATCCCCTCCTGGTTTCCCAGCAGTTCAGTGGATGATGATCTTAAAGGTCTTTTCCAACCTGAGCAATTCTATGATTCTATGGGCAAGACAAACTGGTCCACCAGTACCTTTACTGGCCCATCTGCTTCACAAATCCCATGCACCACTCAGCCACACATTTCTAGCTGTTCTTCAGGGGTGTCTCTTGCTGGAGAAGCAAGCACAAAAGTCCTGACTATTTTCCATATCATTGGTGGCACAGAGATCACATCTCCTGGTGTGTCCTCCTCCACAGGGACTACATGAAAGTACTGCAGAACCCTGCCCACCTGCACTTCTTCAAGCAGTTCCTTGAGGAGCGCGAGGCAGATAAACCATGGCATTTCTGGATGGCCGTGGAAAAGCTAGTCACAGAGACCAACCCTAAGACAAAGAGCTTCCTCATTAACAGCATTGCCAGAAATTATTCCAGTGCTGAAATCCCAGCTGGTAGGTGCCCTCCCACCCTGCACTTTAGTCCATCCATGGTGAAAGCCTCTTTTCCCTGAGCTGGATGCTGGTTGCAGATTTTACATCCTCGCACAGGGACCCACCAATTTTCCTTTCCCATCCAGTGGGGTGTTTATTTGCCGAGACCTTCCACTGCTGCTTATATTTCTAGAAAGGTGGCCTACCTCTTTGGCAGGATCTACTGACCAAGACCTGCAACATGCAATACCTGCAGTGGCAGAAATAGCTTTTCCCTGTCTTGTCTCCTTTAGATGCTCTTGGAGTCACAGCTTCACTCCCAAAGTATGCAATTAGCACAGTATAGAAAGGGAAAGGGATGAGACAACCAGATTTGGCAAGCAGAGGTGGGACAGGGTGCCACTTGCGGGTATGAAGGTAGGAAGAGAGGTCACAGCAGCTCGGGTGGCTGGCAGGGGCAGGCAGTAAACACACTTCTCTTCCAGAGGAGCGACTGGACTGCCACACTTCTATCATCAAAGAAGTAAATGAGGGCAAAGTGGTCAGCCCCTTCATGTTGATGATCGCAGAGATCTTTGTCCAGTAAGCAATGGAAAAAACAATGGGGAGTACCAAGGTCAAGCTGGTTCCTTGAGGCTACACAAACACATTTTGCCCAATATCCATCCTACCCCAAGGTAACGGCAACTGCTACAAACACATTTCACTAGGAGCTAACAGCCAGCTCATTACCATCAGCTTCCTCATGGATGACCTCTGCTTTTATTTGGCAATTGCCAGGTGAATTCCCTTTCCACATGGTGATCAGGTACCACCAGTCTCCCTTGGCTCTGGCCCAAACCCATCCTGCAGGTAGCACCCATCGCTTAGCAGCACATAAAGCCTGGTCCATGGATTCATTAGCACACACTAAGGTCTGCGCTGCCAGCCATAAACTCATACCAGCACCTTTACATAAGGCTGGCACCTGGACATCATACGATACAACCACTCTCACCACATAGCCACCTACATCCAATCTGCTCATGGCTACCAGCCCCTGGAGCACCCAAATGCCTCTGTTTCAACCAGAAGTTGTCCCCTGGCTCAGGATTCCTGTTTGAGCATCCTAGAAATACTTCAGGTTTGATAATCCCAAGCAATCTAACATTTTGCCTACATCTTTCTTGACGTCCCAGTTGTGGCATTACTGCATTAACTTTGTCCAGTTCCCTGACAAAGCTGTAAGAACAAGCCATGGTCAACACTCAGTAGCTCTGCGGTCAGCACACCCCCACATGTGCAAGACCAGGTTTTG
>JAVJGJ010000030.1:7533831-7549275 GCA_035590215.1 Microhierax caerulescens
TAATTTTGAGCTATTTTAACTAGTTTTTAACCCTCAGATCCTATATGACTGCATCCTGGGAATAACAAGTGCATATAGGGTAGATGATGACATGCTTCGTATTTGTCGGTTGTGATCATCAATGTTTTCCTTCTGAGATCAGTATAACCCCTTTAAATTTCTATGATATAGGAACTGCATCCGAACGTCTAACATGGATCTATGCATCCCATGTGGTCAGTGTTACACCAGCAGAGATGTGCTTTAATTTTGTTAATGCTACCTCTACAAGGGTCTTTATAGCAAATACACAGCTATATATAGAGAGGATCAAAAACCCAAATAAACCCTAAGTCCAGGAACATCTCTGTAAGTGACTTAGGAACCTGATGCCACTCCTACAACCTGAACTGTCACCAGCTCCTCAAAACTGCCCTTGTGCTGTATCTGGATTTTGTCCCATTTTTGTGTGCTTTGCACACTTCAGGCTCTGCAGCCTGATCCCAGTCCTTAGAAGGTTTCACAGATATGCCTGGAGCTCCACCCAGCAAAACCATAGTTAGGAGTGATCTTCACTGCTTCTGCAGACTTCTTTCTCCCCGGTGGAGCAGACTAGACACGTTGCCCTGGGGCCATCCCTGTGCACACAAGCGTGTGCTCAGCACACAAGTGACAGGATGGGGAGCACCTGATCCCATCGAACTGGGTTGAGCCAGCGGGCCCTGGGGTCACCCAGCAGGAGTAAAGGAAAAAGGCAGAAGCACAGCAAACACACAACGTGCAGGCATCACGGCAGGGGAACGAAGTGTGTAGGGCCGAATCAGCATGCCCTTGGGCACCGTGCATGGTCTGCAAGCCCACCTGTATGAGGCAAAGGCAGGCAGCACCTCCCAGATGGACGCTGAAGCTGGGAGCCATCAGTGCAGCAAGCAGCACTAAGTCCAGCAGCTGGCTCTGCCCCCAGCTCCCCAGGATGTCTCTATCCCCAGGCTGTGACACCAGACACTGCTGTACCACCCAGCTGTGATACTGTCCAGCTGTCCTTGACACTGGTTTTTCACCCTGCCTGCCCTCTTGCTGAGCACTCACCCATCCTCTTCAGCCCTGTGAGGAGAGACAGCCTGGTGTTTTCTCCAACGTTGGTCCCAGTCCTGCATCCTCCCTCTTCCCAAGGCTTGATGCCCTGTGAGCGATCAGCTTTGCAGATGCTGTGCATGGATCAAGTTTCTCCCCTGACACCAGCCTGCTGGTACCCTTGGCTTCTCAGAAAGCAGGACACAGCCCTGCAGACCACACAAGTCTTCCCGGGAAATTCTTCCCAGCAGCCTGACTGCCCCAGAGAGACAAGTCACAGCCTCCACGGGTTTGATCATTGCTCTTGTCTGGAGATCCTTGAGTGCTCTCTGCTTTCAGGCAGGCCTTTCCACAGCCTTTTAAGGCTGCCAAGTCACAGCATTTTAGCAAAACAGCAGAGCGATGGAAGAAGATGCAAAGGTCAAAGAAACCTGGAAATATAGCATTTTACAAGAGGCAGTAGGAGACCAGCCCATGGCTTCACCTCTCCTTGTGCAAGAGCAGAAATGTGCTGCTGCAGCACAGAGCCGCCATGCTCCCCATAGCACCCCTGCTCCCCATGCTGTTGAGACTGGACAAGCATCTCTGAGTGTCCTACTGTTTTGTGGGCATGAGAATGACACAAAGAGCAAGAAAAAATGGGCAGGGAGGCAAGGAAAAAATAAAAATATTGGCACAAGAAGAGTCAACGTTCTCCCAGCTGCATTTATCTCTAATGGCACCTCATCAACAGTTGCATAGTCAAGCTTTCTCGTTGTTAGGTTTATGAATTTTAAAAGGTTCCCAAGACCATCAAAAGGACCTTTGCTTTGAGCCACAACCCCTGACACAGGCTGGCACATGGACCTCAGGAGCCATGAGGACACGCGTGACAGTCCACAACCCAACCCGTGCACAGCAATGCCTGCTGGTCTGCAGGGACATGCATGTTCAGTCCAGGCGGCAGGCAGCACCAGACTGGCCTCCACCAGCAGCGATGCTGACCCCGACTCAGGCAGGGTCAGACACACAAACAAGATATACACAAAGATGGTCAGAAGGTGTTTATCACCTTGACATCCCAGCGGGGATCCCCCAGTAGTTTCCTGAGCAATGCACACAGCAAGCAGGGAGGTCTCTGGTACTGAGGAGCAACGGTCTATGGTGAGGAGTGTTGTAGAAGAATGAAGATGGGTTAATTATCATTGATAACATACAGCTGTGGGCTGGCTTCAAGGGCAGCGGGATGGTTGATGTAGATAAGGTGCAGGTGTGGGTGGTTCTGTTAAGGGGTTGAGAGCCAATGAAGAGGTAGCAGCCAAGGAAGAAGGGGAGAGAGGGGAAAAAGCAGAGGAGATAGAGGATGCCCTGAGTGAGAAGATGAGGAGAATGTAGTAGAGGGACTGGGATGGAGAGTGTGCTAGTATGAGGTGGTGAAAGACCTTGTTGCAGCTTGATGGTTTTGAGAGTACTGCGACAGAATGTGTCTATTGCTAATCGGTTTTGTAAAGTGCCATGTTGAACTGCACTCAATTCTGTATTTAAAGATGGGATAGACTTAGATGTCCAATTTAATCTTTGTGTGAAGGCACATGCCACATGTTCCAATTGTTTATAGTTATGTGTTACCACCCCTGGTATCCCTACTAAGCTTAACAAAAAGTCCCAGAACCTCTCCATAAATCCATAGATTAATGTGTGGATCACAGGTACCATCTAAATTGTGCTGAGAAACCTCTTTTTTTGTGATTAAATAAGGGAGGATACTCACAGCGACTCTACCTACTGTGCAAGGGCCACCTGTGGAATTGGGGAGCACATAGGTATAAGTGGTGGTTCCACAGAGCAAAAACCACCCAAGGAGTAGGATGAGGGGTGAAGAGGCATAGGTTTTGTTCATGGTGATGTTACATTTGAGCTGTGTATTTGCCATAAAGACCCTTGTAGAGGTAGCATTAACAAAATTAAAGCACATCTCTGCTGGTGTAACACTGACCACGTGGGATGCATAGGTCCATGTTAGACGTTCGGATGCAGTTCCTATATCATAGAAATTTAAAGGGGTTATACTGATCTCAAAATATTTCAGAAATGTGCAGTTTTGTAAGACAACTAGCAGTGTGGATACTCCCTGATAACATGTTGTTAATACATCATCAACGGAACGTCCACCGGCTATGCAGAAAGAGGGCAGATTGGCTGATCATTGTGCTAACCATATCCAGGTATTCACATGGGTTGCTGAAAGTTCTGGTAGCTCAAGTGCTGGTATCAGGGATGCAAGGATAATTAATAACAATCAATTACAGATGCAGCTGAGACAACCCATAGGTAGGAACATAAAAAGGTATCTCCATCAGGGAGCACCAGTGCTCCTGGCCCATCTACTAATACTGTTCCTGGTCGTCGTTTCTGTTGTGGTGTTAGTATCCAGACACTGGCCAGGGAGTGCACTGAAGGAGCTTGTAGAGTAGCTGGAGTACCAGCAGTTCACACTGGAATTCCTTGAACAAGCGGGGTCCCTTGTGCAAATTCAACAGCAGCTGGTGTAAAAATCTGAAATAATAAGTCTTGAGAGGCAGTTACAATCAATGGAGCTATGTGAACAGGCTGTATAGGGGTGAAAACAACACGTGTGCTCATGTGGGCACTCAAGTCTCAGGTGCAAGTTTACCGCTTTCTGGTTTGGGATTTCTAATGCTGTTGGAAGAAAAAACTCTACTTCTCCCATAGCTAATATCTTAGGGGCTATTCCCCCTTGTAACAGAAAGTCAGGCTGAGGCTGTTACAGGAGGCTTAGATTGAATTCTTTCATATGGAGTAAATGATCCAACACAGTAATTGTTTAAAAGGAAAACAGCTTGAGCCAAGACACTGTACCCACCTTTTAGTGTTTGAGTAGTAGTCAGTTTGCAGATCTGCTTTTTCAACAAACCATCCGTTTATTCAATTAATCCATTAGCTTGGAGCTGGTAGGGAATGTGTAGGGTCCATGTGATTCCAAGAGCTTTAGCCCACTCTTGAACAGAATACCCTGCAAAGTGACCACCTTGGTCACTCTGTATTTCTCTTGGTAGACCATAGGTATACATCATCCGTTCTAATCCTTGAACAGTAGAGGACTGGCTCACATGGGAAGTGTGTGCATGTACATCCCTGTGTAAGTGTCTATGGTGGCTGGTACACATTGTTGTCTTTTATGGGGGGTAAAGGCCCAATATAATCTACTTGCCAAGCAGCACAGGGTTGTTCCCTCTCCTAATGCGGCCCTGTATGGCCAGGAAGGGCACTTGGGCAGTTTCCATGCAGGTAGGACAGTTTGCCCGTGCTGTCCTATATCTGCATGAGCCAGTGCAGAATGACCTCTTGCTGCACCCCACGCGTGGGATGTGACAGTGCCTCTGTGACCCGATTTTTCATGGGCTATTTGAGCTTGTTTTAATTCAGCAGGAGTGGCCATCTGGTCCACGGCATTATTATGTTGTGATTCAAGAGTATCTTGTTTCTGGTGTGCGTCAACATGTCTTACAGCAACTGTTCACTGTTGGTCAATGGACCAGATGGCTTCCCACAGTGGTCCTCCCCATAATTCCTCATCATGAATTTTCCATTTTGCATTGGCCCCTGTGAGTAGCCAAGCCCATGAACCTTTATGAATCACTCAACTATCCATATACAGATATCGTGCATCTCCTTTAAAGCAATTTCAGCTGTCCATTGACTGGAATATCCCATACCTGATGCGAAACAAATTGTCTCCAAACTCTCCTATCTGAGAATATACAGCATTTCCATCATAAAATCATGCCTTTTTTCACTTGTCAACTGGCAAGTTTTCAAACAGAGGGGCAACCAGCCCAGGAGAGAGATCAACAGGAAGAGCAGGCGATGGTAGGCCCTCAGGTTCAGATACGAACATGTGCACATTGTATTTCACCTAACAGGGTGGCATGTGGAGTACTTGGTTCTTTTTTCCCTCCTTTTAAATGGCATGAAGGTAATGATTCCACTTCCAGTGCTACGCCGGCATGGGCCAGGACCGTATTGTCATTGACCCATGCTTGTATCAGGGTGGCCATATGCATCGTGACTGGGTCGTGCCCAGTAATGCATCCTGTGTCCTGGAGAGCCCATACAACCACCAAAATTTGTTTCTCCAGCGAAGTGTAATGACTTGCCACCCCCTGCAGAGATGGTGACCAAGACCCTCTGGGTTCCCTCCAAGTCTGCTCGCACTGCTGCCACAATGCCCACGGTGCTGTATCATTTAAGACAGTAAACTCCAACTCAAAAAGTTGTTCTTCATAAGACACAAAAACTTCAGTGTTGGATTACAGCTTCCTTGCACAGATCAAAGGCTTGTTGGTGTCCTTTGGTCCAAGGCCATTAACTTAGCCACTGTAAAGAGCACATCAGGTGTGCTAAATGAGGTTTTTGGAGAACCTTTATACCTAACAGTCTAAGGAATGCTTGTTACTCTTTGACAGTAGTAAGCACTGGATATTGTTGAACTGTGTTAACACACCTTTTCAGAGATAGCTTTTGTTTGCCTTTTCCAGACTGTCCCTAGAAATTGAACACCAGTATCAGGCCCCTGAATTTCCTTTGTATTTACAGCCCACCCCCTTTCTTGGAAGACATTTACTAAAATTCCTAACTGTTCAGTTACATCCACTTTTAAGGAGCCCATAAATAAAATACCATCAATGTAACAATGTATAGTGCATTTTTGTTCTGGAGCAGGCACGTTGGCTGCTACTAGCTGATGACAGATAGTGGGACTATGTTTGTAGCCTTGTGGTAAAACTTGGAATGTACATCACTTCCCGTTCCATGTGAAAGCAAATTGGTCTTCTGATGCTGCGGAAGTAGTAATTGAAAAGAAGGCATTCACTAAATCAATTACTGCTTTCCACTCTTGCAAATGCTGGCTCACCCCCTCCAGCAATGTTACCATGTCAGGTACCACAGCCATGAGAGGTGGAACTACTTTATCCAATGCCCTGGAATCCACTGTCATTCTCCACGAACCATCTGGTTCCTCCAGTGGCCAAATTGGACTCCTGAAGGCAAGTAAAGCACGGTGGATTATTTGGGTTTCCAAAAAGGCTTTGGATTTCAGCTTTTCCCCCTGGTATTTTCTATTGTTTTACTTGCACAACTGCAGGCACAGGTACTTCATCAGCGTCACGCTTTGGATATCCTCTAATCAAAGTAATTATTCATGCTTGCAGTAAAGAAGGGTTTCACTTGAATGAAAACGATCCCTGCATCGTCTGTATGTTTTGACCTAACAATACATCAGTTCCTAAAATACGTTCACTGATCGGTGTTAACAACACAAGGGTAGAAAACGTAGGCTTTTTCCTGATAGCTAAAGTAACTACAGCTCTTATTGCCAGAGTTACAGACCCCGCAGCCCACAGAGATGAGTTGTAGCTTTGCGTGGACATACCACACCATGTAAAACAGTAACCTCTGCCCCGGTATCCACCAAACCCCAAACTGGTATCTCCCCACCCAAGTGCCGTCGCGTTTGTGGGGGTACATAAGGGTGTCATCCCTGGGCAGTAGGCTGCCATAGACACTCGGATTCGGGGGACCCACCTTCCCTTCGTGGCCTCTTCCCAGGTAACTCCCACCACGTGGGGGGAGCAGGGGGAGCTGAGGGCTTAATGAGATTTTGTTGACTAGAAGGCAGCCTCTGCCACTGCTGAAAAAGCTGTGCAGTTGGTAAGCCATTTATCTCACCTCTTGACACTCCTGACTGTAACAGATCTGTTCACATTTGTCTCCTGGTAACTTTGCTAGCGGTTTTTGGTACTCCACCAGACTTTTTCAATTTGCTTTTCTGAACTGCTTTCACTCGTTTCTCTGATACTCCACCAACTATTGCCAAGTCCCTCATTTGGCTTACCCAGCCTCCCACGGTTCCTGCAGCAGGCATCACAGTTCCCAGCAAAAGCTGTTCAGCCCATTTGGGGCCCCTTTAAGAAATTGCATTTTCATTTGTTGGGTCATTTCTACTCCATCAGGACCAACAGTGTCTATTAATCCAATAGCTACCCCTAGTTGCTATAACATGGCTATTCCTTCTCCTGTGGTTTGCTGATTTCCTACTGCTGTTGCCGGCTCAGATGGTGTAGGATATACACTTCCAACAGCAGAACAGAGCCACTGACATAATGAGGTAGGCACAGGATTGCCATCAATATGCACCCCAGCTATTCTGCCCTAATAATATTGCACTTGATCATCCGTGGAGAAAGGGCTCATTAGATTAAACTCATCCCTCACCAAAGCCAATGATCCTGCCCCGCTGTCCCAGGCTCTAACCATCCAAGCTAACAAAGACTCGCAAGATTGCTGCTGGAACGTAGTTAGAAATTCATGTAATTCCTTCGGAGCGTATGTTCTAAGTTGCTCAATCACATTACCACCTATCTGGCTGATCTTCCCTCATCTGAACTAACCGTCTAGCTTGCATGAAAGATAATCCCAATTCAGTATCATATTCAACCTCAGAGTCTGAGCCAGAGGAGGTACCATCCCATGCCTCAGGATTCCAAGAATGACTCGATACAACAGCTCCAACCTGTGCAACAGTTGCCAGAGCTGTACCATACTGCCTCCAACATTTATTCACTGTTCTCAGCACCACTTGCTCAATTTTATGGGTTAAACCCTGACTATTCTCTGCTTCAGAAGTAGTAACTTACTGCACTACGGTTTTTGTATCCCACAAATGCCCATTTTCACGCGCTGGCTCTTTCACCCACTGCTATAAAGCTAACGCATCATCATCCAGTGCCTTTATCCCAGTTAACAAAGCCCAACCTAACTTCCCTGCCAGCATCCAAAGCACTGGGAAAGGGCAGGCTCCTGAAAGCCGATTCAACGGCCCTTAGGGCTACATCCTCCCCCTTTGCCAGTCCTGGCCAATCTTCCGGACTGGTCAACTTGCCAAGGAATGCAGCCAACGACCCCCACCACTCCACCTGGGGTGTCCTGGCACACCACAAGAACAGGCAGCACCACCTGAGCTCTTATTTTTCCCTTTCATCTTTTTCAGCCACAGCATTGCTGCTCATGCATCCTGCCAACTACACCACTTGTTTGGTCCAGGCAGCAGCACCAGACTGGCCTTTGCCAGCAGTGATGCCGATCCCGACTCAGGCAGGGTCAGATACACCAACACGATACACACAAAGATGGTCAGAAGGTGTTTATTACCTCAGCATCCCAGTGAGGCAGTGAGGGTTCCTCAGTAGTTTCCCAAGCTAGGTAAGCAGCAAGTGGGGAGGTCCCTGGCACAGTGGAGCAACAGTCCATGGTGAGAACAATGGGTGGGAGTTTCTGAAGCTTTTATATGAGTTTGTGCATGAGCATTAAATGTTATAATTACCTAAGCATCCTTTCAAGTGATCACACCAAAAGAACACAGCTAGCTATGGGAGAGTGCTTGATACATAACCCATTTAAGACTTAACCAAGGACAACATGCACAACAACATATTATAACATGGAATAACGACCCCTAATGCCTTAAAGCACAAGTGCTTCATTACAAAGAATCCAGGTTATAGCTGTACTGCCCTCCATCGCCTATCTCCTTGCCATTCTTCCACATTTAACTCTACAGTACATCTATAAGCACACACGGCTAAACAGATCATGGGGCTCAGTGATGCATTCTGGGCAGCCAGAATTTGCAGAGGAGATGGGTCAAACACATCCACTCCCAGAGGTTTACGTGCACGCAAACACACACATGCAAGCACTGATGCTCACCTTTGCACCTCAGCTCATGCACAAAACCCTCACCCTGGCTCCACAAAAACAATACGGACACCCCCACCATTCAGCCCACTATTTCACAAGAAGGAGCTTGCTTCTGAGGACAAGAAACCTTCAGTACTTCCCAACATCTTTTCCTACCAGGTATCCATATGGGCCAGAAGCAATTCACCTGAACAGTGACAAAACTATCCACCACCTTACCTAAACAACCAAGAGGCACCTCCACAGAGAGGCCAAAAATCCCAGCTTTTTGGGTGTTTTATACTGCTGCAAGACTATCTTTCTGTGCAGAGGAGATGGGAGAAACTCATTTGTAAATGAGTGTAGAGTCAGTTTTCCAGGCGAGCTTATTCCAAGTTTGGATCTCCATAGGCTAATTGAAAAAAATAACAGTCTCAGTTTGACAAAAATTAAACAAGTTTTCAACAGCTGAAAAATATTTCCATAAGCAACATACAATCATTGTGCAAATCGGAGTATTAGCAGGGAAAGAAGCAAACCCTTGGACAATCACATGCACATTGCATGCCATAGGATTGCAGGAATGGGTTTGTGCCACCCAGCCTCCAACAGCAAAGCTCCGAGCTGGCTGCATGCTATGGCTGCATGGACACCAGCTCCATGCAAGGGAGATGAGCCTGGCAGGTGGACGGTCATACACCAGCAGCAGCACTGTTTTGGAGACAAGGAATGTTTGTGCACAGCCCTGCCCTGCAGGTGCAGAGCTCATTCTCTCCAGGAGGAACCAGTCCCTGCAGCCCCTTTGATGTCACTCACTTTTTCAAGTGAGTGAGGGCTGCTCACAGCAGTGGAATGTTGTGAGATCAGGCTCCTTACATCTGTTCCTTATGGAAACAACTCTGGCGTCCTCCAAAAGAAGTCCTTCAGGTCCCTGCAGGTTGTCCTGGGTGTGCCTCTACCAGGTCAGAGGGGTATCAGGCCAAGGGCAGCTCTGCAGCCAGACCATTGCCTAGACATCTCATTTTCTGGCTGCTGTGTTTCAGGAAGGCTAAAAAGAGAGAAGCCATGTCCTTCATGGGGTAGATGAGCATCTTATCAGTGCAAACAGTAGGGAATATTGGCCCTAGCAAGGAGCTCCAGGTCCTTTTCCTTTATCAGAGTCTCACATTGTCTGGCAATGCCTGAGCTCTTCTGCCTCCCAGATGCATTGGGTGTATGGGGGCTGTCCCACATCTCCCAGCTCTCCGTAAGGATCAGGGCCTTAATCTCCCCCTCACACAGGAAGATAAGCCCAGAGGGACAGAGGCAGTCAAGGGGGACCTGGGCTGGCACTCAGCTTGGCTCCTCTCCAAAGCTCGTGGTTGTTACACCAAACACTTTTGCAGCGTCTTTCATTTCTTAGTCCAAGTCCTCCATGCTCTGCCCCTGCATGTGCTGTCTCCCATCTCCTTACCCACTTTCTTCAACTCTTTTGCAGATGAAGAAATAGGGAATAAAAGGAGGTAGTGGTGGTGGGATCAGGCATGGGATAGGAGGCAATGACATCCTACAGAGAAGGGTCCTGAATGTCTGCAAAGTGACTGTACTTGGGATTCTGGCGTAACCTGTTGTAGACATAAATGGTAAGTGCTGGAAAAAGCGTCAAGAAATACTCAGCATGGTCTTCTATTTTGGCAGTGATCCTGAAAAAGAACAAAACCAAAATGTATTTTTAAAGCTTTTCCCAAGGAGTCAAGTGTCCACGATGCCCTGGTTCCTCCCTTGCAGAGAAAAAGCCATTCCAGAGGATTTCTGATAACGCAGGAAGTTTTCCTAGAAATCCTTGAGCTGCAACTTTTCTATACGTCCCCCAAGCTCCTCAACCCATTTTTTTTTTTTACTATTCTTCCAGCACCACCAGCTGCCTAATCCCACCTGCATCTTCACTAAGACCAGTGCTGGCCACCAGCTTCAGTGAAACCATCCCTAGGAGCCAACACCACCTCTTAACCTCATGTCTAAGCACCCATGAGTCTAGAGGGTCGGAGACTGGCAGCTCTTTTAGGAGTCAGGACCTCCTAACAGGGCCTGGTGCTTCCTGATCCATATCTCAAAGCACTTCAGCACAGTAAATATCAGCACTTTGGAAATACTAGTAAGGTAGGCAAGCAGGCTTTTTCAGAGGTTTAAAGGGTGATACAAATATTTAAGGGCGATCTAAAAAGCTTCCTGGAGTTATGGCAAGGAACACCAGGCTGCAGCAAAAAGAACAACCCAGAAGGACACATTCACTGTGTTCTCTGCTGTAGAGCCACGTCTCCACCCTGCAGGCTGCTCTGAAAAGGTAAGGGTGCAGAAGGAGCTGTCACCAATTCTCTGGAGCTGCTGCTGTCCCTCTGGAATGGAAGGCTCTGGGTGAGGACATTCACCTGTGGGAGATGATCTAGGACTCAGATTTTTGCTTCGAAATCCTGTGAACTAACTTCCTTTCCTACCCTCAGGAAGGTGATTGAGGGCCGGCTCCAGGCTGCCCTGACACACAATCTTTCACACACTATGGTGCTGCCAGAGGAGATAGCCCCTCGAACAAGATGAGCTTTAACGGACTTCCTCCCACATACCACTTGTGTTCACCCTTCTAGAAAACCATCTGAAGAAGATTTTGCTGTCAAACTCATTGACACTTGCAGGTACCCAGATGCTCCCTGCCACACAGCTGCGGCAGGGGCAAGGATGTGAACACATACCTGGTATCTGGGTGTTCATCCAGGTTTCTGATGAGCCTCAGTAGGTCGGTGACATCATTGCTATAATTGAATGGTACTCCTTTCCTAGGATTTTTCATGATATTCAGAACATCTTTGTCAATCTGAAAAAAACCAAACCAAACCCATGTAGATGATTTTCTGCTTTTCACACACCACAAAAGCAACACGTCTACCTCCACTCACCACAACCCCTGCCTTTCTGCAGGGACGTCACTGTGCATGGGCAGATCTTCTGACCCTTAAAAGCGTATCTGCCAACATGAGCAGAAGAGTTCACTCTGCAGGGCATGTGCTATACAGACCGCCTGGATCTGCTAAGTGTTCTCTCTCCTGCCTTGCCAAAGCATGGCATTCACATTGGGAATGTCAACATGGCACAGGAGATTTTTCATGGATGCCTGGGACCAGGAAGGACTCGGGAGTCTTGATCCAACTGTGCCACTGCTGAGAGGATCACACGTGCTGCTGTACTGAACCGAGACTGTCAGATCTCCAACGATGCAGCATGTCTTTCCAGGACTGCACCTGCAAAAGCAGGCCTGGTCTCACTGCCTTTGAGCCAACCTAACAAAACACTTTTACCAGAAATTTGCTGGCCACAAGGGCCAGAGGTCCTTGTCATAAGGGGTCACCAACAAATGCCCTTGAAGGTGTGCCAGCTAATTCTACAATGACCACTCCCTACTACCACCCCAGTCAACAGAGCTCCCTTTAGTAGAAATCCCTCTGGTGTGTTTTGACTATGTGGCTCATATTTGTTTCCCCCAGTTATCTGTATCCGTGTGAAGCTCCTTCTGCCAGTTACAGTTTTGAACAGGGCCTATGAAACACTCAGGAAAAGCTTCTGCCTAAATGTCTAGCTCAAACCTTGCATCCACCCAACAGGAAGAGGATTACCTTTTTGGTCCACTGTGGATAAGGAAAACTTTCGGTAGGATTAGGAGCTTGAAAGACAGCTTTTCGGTTGTGGAGATCCTTGATTTTATTCCATATGCTCTTCAGGAACCTGAACCTCCTGTGTAATAAGGAGCTTCGTTAGCTGCAGCAGGACATGGCTGTTCCCAGCACCACAGGCAAATCCTGTACCGAAAGCTTTTCCTTTGTACTCCCAGGACTTACGTCTGTTTGCTCCAGAAATAGGGATGTTTGCTCAAACCTTCCAAGCCTCGTTCATCGTGAGAGACCAGACTACTTACAAGGTCCAGAGCCTCATGGTAGTCGGGGGAATCAGCAGCCAGATCCTCAGCACTGACTTGCTGAAGGGGTTTCGTACCCCCTGTCAAAACATACAGCACGAGCCTCCCGAGGGCCTGCAAAGAAATACATCACTGCTTACGTGCCAGATGCACGACACTTCTTACCAAGCAGAAGACGACGAGTATTTGCAAATGCGAAGACTGCGTATGCGAGCACCCACATGCAGTTACAGGTGCGCAGAAGCATACAACTATACACGAGCTTTGAAGCTATGTGCACAAAGGCAGATGAGGCAGGCACTATAATCATGCTTACAGTATACCTGTGGCTATCCCAGCACCAGCCCCAGCCTGGCATCCTAATCACTATCATTATTATGTGGCATCTATATGGTGCTTTGTTATATATTATACTGGCTTTCCCAAAAATCAAGGTGCTTCCTAGTCGAGGATGCAGAAAGGCTTCCCCCAGGGCTCACAGCAACAGAAAATCTCAGCCAGAGCCTGAAATTTTAAACCATACATTGATTCGCAGAGAAGTTACCTCTAAGTCTGAGTTTACAAGTTCTTTTTTGTCTTCAATCAACTTTCTTTTATTATCGAAGTCTGCCAAGTATATGTTGCTACCTAAATCTGAGGAAACAAGATAAATTGTTAACAAATAATGGTGGAAAACTTTGATACAGTCTGTCACTGCCTTTTGGATGGCCCCTTCTTTAGAAAACTATTCTCTGAAGAGACCCGCTGTAGGCTGATCTGTCTGCACAGCCCTGGAAAGGAGGGCAGATCTAATGAGGCATGTAAAGTTGTTCTGTCCACCCCTCCATGGCTGTCTGTGAACATACAACATGCAAACATCTATACTTATTCAAAGGGGAGAGCTAATGCCACAGACATCCCATTCTGCACAGACCCCCTCCCCACCCCACCCTTTTTTTTTTTGTAGTTATGAAACATCTTCTTTAAACTACAGGCAACAGGAAAACAAAATGAAAACATGGAGAAAGCAGAAGATAACCTATGAAGAAGTTGCTGGGATGCAGATCCTGGTGAGCAAATCCAAGGGAGTGCAGCTCTCTCACTGCCTGGAATATCATCTTCAGAGCATCTTTGTAACACATTTGGTCTTCTGGCTCCTGCAGATGTTCTTCAAGGTTTTTCTCCCAGAGAGGGAAGCACAAATACATGTAGCCTTTCGCCTTCTCAAACTGGAAAAGCTTCAGTAGGCGTTCACAGGTACCACATTGTTCAAAGAACCTTTTCTCTTTATCACCCTCTGTACTGCGGCTTATCCTTACTGCTACCTCTGTCCCACCATGGAGCCCCAGGTAGATGCCGCCCTGGGAGGTGTTGTGAATTCTCTGCTTGATGTATTGAAACGTCTTCAGTTTGCCAATCATAGGGCGATATATTGTATAAAGCTTTTTCAGCTCGTCCTTCCAGCGCTTGCTGTTTGGCTCCCAGTCCTTGAGGGTTTCTGGAACAAACCTGGCATTGTGCTGGCGAAGAAGACGTGCCATGTTATGAGCGCGGTTCCTATTTGCAACAGCGATAAGGTTCCCAACATCAGTCCGTGCTCCTTTTTCACACAACAGCTTTGCTATGTTATAATCATTTTTCTCTACAGCCACCATCAGTGCTGTGTTACCCTCCTCATCTGCATCATCAATATCTATTTCACCCTTCTCCAATAAAGTTTTCACCAAATCTGGGCTCTGCATTTCCGCAGCTAGGATGAGGGCAGTTTTCCCACATTCATCTTTGCTTTTCACATCAACACCACAGTCCAGCAGGAAATGGGCTATGGAGACAGCAGACTCGTATTTTTCCTTGGCACAACCCTTCTTAAGGGCATGGATCAAGGCATTCCTATCTTTGTTGTCACAAATGTTCACATCAGCCCCCATCTCTTGGACAAGAGTTTTGACAACTGAGAAGTAGCCCTCCCGACAAGCATCCATCAGTGCTGTCACTCCTCCTTTATGCAGGTTCGCTTTCTCTTCACTAACTGCCCTCCTCAAATTCACATTTGCTCCTTTACTAAACAGGAATTTCAAGGCTTCCTCATTCCCATACCATGCGGCCTCCATGAAAGCTGTGAAGCCGTTATCGTCATGGTCATTAATATTTAACCCATAGTCAAGGAGGAGCTTTAGTATATTCACATTTCCTGCTATCGCTGCCTCAGTAAATGCCGTGCCACCGTTGTCCTTCCTGGTATGTGGACAAGCACCCTTGTTCAGCAGAAGCTGGACCAGGTCCTCATCATTAGCTTGCACAGCACTCTGCAGTGGTGTCCAGCCGCTTTCTGCTTTGGAGTTCACATCTGCCCCTTTCTCCAGCAGCCTCAGCACATCTTCTTTATTACTGTCCCTCACAGCAGCATTTAACTCGAAGGCAAGGTCTTCTGCTGTCTCTGTGCTGGAAGGGGTAGATGCCTCCTGCTGGCTGTGAGCTGTGGGCTCCATGATGGTCAGCAGAAGGGCTCCGTACCTCTGATGTTCCTAACCTGAGCGCAGAGATCCCACTGGAGGACGGGAGAGGTGCAATGCTCAGTGCCCTCGTTGTGGGGGATGCTCTGGGTTTGGCTGATGAACACACCAGGCAGGATAGGCTGCTATTTTAAGGGCTTTATGGTCTTCACCTAATGGATAAACAGAAAATCTTGATTGATTACATTGTGAAACCTCACTATTTAGATTTGATGT
>JAVJGJ010000030.1:7549375-7560589 GCA_035590215.1 Microhierax caerulescens
TTAGATTTGATGTCCTGCAGGTCTATGTGAGGGGCAACAAAGGACAGCAATGGCGGTGCCAGCTGAGAAAGCTAAGGCCTGGCAAGAAGCACAGCTTTAGCAATTACCCAGACACATGTACTCATCACGTTTGCTTGCCTGGTCTCCACACTAATTGCAACCCAGGCAGGCATCCCCTGGGGTGCCTGGGTGAGGGGACGGGGAAGAGCCCAGGGTGCCCTTGCTATAAGTTTTATCTCAGACTTACTCCAGGTTACCTAACAAGCCTGCCCCCAGCAATGTTTACAGGTGGAGAACGCAGCAGGCAGGCAGAGAAGGTTCATTCCCCTCCAGTTTTGGGTGGCAGCCCCACACATGGTCCTGGGAAGTCCTGACCTGATACCTGCAATGAGACAGCCAGACAACCTGAATCCCTCCTGCTTCCATAGGCAGTTAGGAGATCCTGCCTGAGCAGAAGCCTTTCCTAAGCTTTTCATGACGTTAAGACATCAATTAGGCAGGACCTGATCTATCTACATCTACCTAGAAAACCTGGAACCCCATTACCCATTTTCCTGCCTGCAAACGCTGGTCCGAGTGATCAGCACTTCCCGGAGTCACTGTCTGACAAGCTGAACTGGAAATGAGTTATCTGAGCAAATCAGAAAAGGGACAGACAAGTCTTAAGGAATAAAGCCAAAGTATAAATTCACATGAATTTACCCTCAGGAAAGCCTAGGAGCATTTTACTCATGGTCATCCCCACTACCCCCCCCCCCCCCAGAAATGAATAAACTATTTCATTGATTTAGCTGCATCCCATTTCCTTCCAGTAACTTCTATGTCTTCTGCCACATATATATTAAAAAATAAAAATTAAAAATAAGTAACTTTCCTGGCTCAAGAAGCAGCACAGCATTCCCTGGGCACCTTGAGGCTCGAGTTCCTTTTCCTGTCGGAAGAAGCCCAGAAAGGGGGAAGGCAGGGTTTGCACGACTGCCTCCTCCCCAGCTGAGCACAGAGCTGCAAGCAACCTGCCCTAGCAAATGTTTCAACATTTCTATCCCACCCCCTGGCCTCGGGCCAGGAGCTGCATTGTGCCTGCACCATCAGGGGCACCATGCTGGCCTGCCAAGGCACGAACCCTGCCCGCGGCACCCACCGCCACCAAGGCGGGATGGCAAGGAAGGGGTCCCTCTGCCCGGCCAGAAACCCAGCCAAGGCTTCAGACCGCTTCAAAGCCAGGGAGCAGCTTTTCCCAGCAGCTGCTCTTCCCTGAGCATCCCCCCAGATAGGATTTGCTTCCCAGCAAAGTCCCCCCAGACATGCTGTCCCCTCCCAGGAAGAAGGAGCTCTAGGAGCATTTTATCCACTTGCAGGGGGATGCTGGGGATTTGGGGAGGTGTTTGGCACCTTTTTTTTCAGCACACAGCAGAGAGGTTGTGAGCTAAGTGCTCTCCCCATACACCCCTCCCCACCCCCAGACCCCCTTTATAACATATGCTTAGCAGTGGTTCAGGAACTGAAGGCATAGGAATATTAAATGCACCAGTGCTGGGGTGGGTGGGTTATTTCGGGGTGGGGCAGGGGTTTGGAGTCTTTTATTTTAAGCTTTTCCTTACCTTTTGGTAAATGTACTGGCACGAGGAAGCTAGCCACGCTGCTGAATCTCCCCCAGGAGCTCCATGTCCGTTCGTGCCACAGGCAGCGTGTTGCTGACCGTACCCACACCAGCAAGCAGGCAGCTGCCCACTGCCCAGGCACCAGCCTGCTCCTCCCGCAGGTCCGTGTACACCCCGTGCTGCCCAAGGGAGCCCAGTTCTCCAGCCCATCCCCTCAGCCTGAAAAATGTACACAGGTAATAGGTGAAGGAGCCCAGGCTGTGGCATGCCACCCCGTTTCCCCCCCAATCCCATAATATACGGTGAGCTTACCAGCGTACAGAGCCCGTGCAACCTCCCCCAGCCACCTCCACCAAACCCTGCCAGCTGCAGGACTGAGGTCACGCTGGAAACGGGGATGGAGCTGCAGCAATGAATTCACACCTGGCTTCCCACGGTACAGTGGTACAAACTGGGTGTCCGCACGTGTACACAGGGACACAGCTGGATGCAAACACAAGGGCACGAATGCAGAAAAGCACACACTAACGGGGTGCATGGATGCAGTCCTGCACGTTTTATATGCATATCCAAATCCTTCTGCACGCCTGCGTTGCTTGCTCACATCTGCACGCCAGCTTTCACAAAAGCTCTGCCTCTGCAGGAGTCGCTCCTTTGTACCTAACTGCCATAGCCAGCAGCCTGCTTCCCACAGCACGCCCGCAAGGACTGGGGACATCCCACGGTCTCTGGATGGAATTTCACAGAGTTTGTGCTGCCACAGGAGACCTTGACACAACCCCACAGGGACAAAGACCATGAAAACTCGGGGAGCAATCTTGAATCACTCCCAAGGCTGTCAAGATCCAACTTCAATTCACAGAAGTCTGCTGAGCTCAGCACCGTCGCTTCCAGTTCAACCAGAGCTGCCAGTGTTTAACTACCCATTTGCAGGCTGGGGAAAAAGGAAAAAAAAAAAAGGAGAAAAAATAATAAATTAAAAAAATAAATAAATAAAAGACGAACAAGCAGAGCAGGAGCACATCACAGGCCTGGAACCGATGATAAAGACATCAAAAAAAAGAAGTTATGTTACAGTACATAATAATACCACATCACCCAGACAGCCAAGTATAAAAGCTGCCTTCAGCTTGCTTATTTAATTCAATTAATTCATTATCTTACGGTGGGAAGACAAGAGACCCCAGGACCGCTGGAACCCAGACCCTAGGACCATCGGAACAAGCAACCAGCAGGGCCGTGGCAGAAGTATCCTGTACCTGTACACCAGCAAATAAAGATTTGTTGGTAGTATTTTTCCCTTTCCCTCATCCAAATTGCTTTCCATAGAGTCTTCAGTTTAAATTCTTAGTCCCTGTGACAGGCAGCTGATGGGGATAGGAAGGTGTCAAAGTTTTTCTAAAGCATGGGAGTTACAGAGCCCCCCCCCTCCCCCCCAACCACTGCTATACCCCCTACGCTGCGCAGCTCCTGCTGTATTTGTGCTTCTGCAGAGTCCTTATCTGGCCCCACACACACAGGGCTTGGGAGATGGACTGCTGAGACACAGTCAGCAGGGAAATCAAGGGCACAATTAAGCAAATCTTCCTTCTCCTCCTTCCTGATGGACCTACACCCGTTTTGCAGCCCTTCCCCTGAGATAACGTCTCTGAGCACCCATGTCCTGGCTACCAGCCGCAAATAAATATGAGGCAAAATGCAGCAACAAAAGCTGCCTGACAAAGACAAAATAATTTTTAAAGCTGCTATGAATAGTAGGATGGCTTTTTCTTCATGTTCCCCACACTTGCTTCCTTATTATATTTCCAAATGGGAATGTCCCAGAGTTTATATGCTTGACCATGCTGATGTGACTTCCAGTGCTGGAACACAGCACTGGAAAATAATCCATAGAAGGATGAGATTTAAACACTGGCAAGTGATGCCATCCAACAGGCGCATCAACCACATTTCACTTTACCATGGAGCATTTTTACATTTTAAATCTGCATTCAGTAGATTTTTAGACTGCTGCTCAATGCTCATCACCACAAAAAAAAACCCCAAAAAACAAAAAACCCCAAACCACAATAACCAACAATAAATAAAAAAAAAACCCACAAAAAAACCATAAACCCAACCTACCCCCCCAAAAAAACCCCAACCAGCACATCTGCCAGCAGGAGTGAGCTGGCAAGAAGAGGTGAGGGTAACAGCAAGGCAGGCAGGGACCTCACCAAGCAAGGCACCATGTCCCAGTACCTGGGCAAGGAGAGTAGAGCAGGTCCATCAAAAGCATCCCAGATCAGCCGAACAGATGAAATAAGAAGCCAGGCTGAGGAGTTGAGCTTAAATGCATTTCCTCAGCAGCAGAGGCAGTTCCCCATCATTTCTCCCAGCTGCTGCTCATCCCCAGCTTCTCCCTGCAGGCTGAGCCCCGGCTGCAGCAGCACCATGTCAGAGCTGCCCTCCAGCACAAGCAGCCCACCCTGGGGGAGGCAGGAGGGCTGCAGAGCCCAGCGCTGCCCTCAGCACCCCAGCAGTGTCAAAAAGCATGAACATTATTACTAATTTTTTCTTGGTTTCCAGGGCACCCTGGAGGTAAGAATCCCTGCATGCAGCTGGACCGAGTTAGCAACCTCGGCACTCAGCTGTGTGTGTATTGAGTGGGAGGGTGACCCCTGTGGAAATACATCACACGTGATTTTTTGGCACTTTATTCAAGCTAAAACCTTGGAATGAAAGGCGCAGAGCAGGAAGCAGTGTGGCACAGCTGCTGCCTCCCCGTCAGCTGGCACAGGGGCTGGCGGAGCGCTGCAGAATGCTGCATAAGGCGTTTGGGGTATTTGCAATGGTTCAGCTCACGCCCTTTGCTGGTGAGCTCCCTTCAAAACCATATTTAAACAACATTTTGTAGCATGTGTTTGCACACTGTCTTTTAAAAAAAAAATAATCATGGGTGTACGCACATACACATGCAAACAGGTAAGAATTTGCCTGCGTATGTGTGTTGTTTTGCATGCGTACCCATTGCGGTGCATGCACACAGAAAGCTCAGCATCCATACACCATGTACATCCACCTGCTCAAATATGTGTTTTCGTGGGGCCACTCGTGCACGTACATATGTGCCCTAAGGCCACCCTGAAGGCTGCGTGGTCCTGCCGGAGTGGGGACCCTTGGCCACAGGAAGAGACAGGAGAGCTGAGTGACAGTGCCACCCCACCAAGCCACTGCTGGCAACGCGCCAGGTCCCAGGGCAGAGGGAAATGGGTGGGTTTTTTCCACCAAATAAATCCAGCCCCCGTCCTGGCTCATGGAAACCTGGCCCTGGAGCAAGTATGTGTCACACCCCGGGTAGGGGGGACAGTGCCAGCCCCCATGTTTGCTCCCCGGAGCTCAAAACTGCTCTGCTGCTTCCAAATTTGCAGCCTCTGCCCTGGGAAACTTCGGTCGTGGTTTATTGGAAGCAACCACAGCCGGCCGTGCCCAAAGGCGGTTGCAGGAAGCTTCAGCTCCTCTTTCTCAACGCAGTTCTGTGGGTTGGGGTTTTTTATCCCCCCCAAAGGCTTTAAAGCTTTTTGTTATGTTACCACTAGGTTCTGCCAGCAATCGCGAAGGGTGCGCTGGGTGCAAGCATGGGTTTATTGACTGAGGTTTCTTTGGGCAGCATCTCAGACTTGCCAAGATGAAACTGCCCTGCAGGTGGGATACTCCGGTGTCAGCTGTGAAGTCCGAGCGCTACCACCGAGGCTGAGACTTGGCTTGGACCATCCATTGCCATGCCTAGTACATCAAGAATGAACAGACCCCCAGTTTCCTTCTAAAGAAAGCTCAAAAAGATTTTAATTGTAAATTTTTCTTACTTTTTTTGTTCGTCAACTGGAATAGTTTTTTTAATGGAGAATCAGGTTTAAATGAACTTAAAGGTATGCAAGAGAAAACATTCATTTTGCTTCAGTTGGAAGCTGCAGTTAAAAAAAAAGATTATAATTTTTGTTTCTAGCTGCTTCTAGACTCTTTTACTGCTCTTTCTTGCCAAGCATCTAATTTAAATACTTCCTGGACACCTTTCAGCTCATTTGTTCCATCTGACATGCACTAAGATCAGGTATACACACAGGCTGCTGTCATTCTGGATCGCCTGTCTTGTATGACACGGCCATGCTTAATGAAATAGTGAATAAAAGATAAAGGGAAAGTTTAAACTGGCTTGCTCCAGTTGAGTGGATGACAGCTGTGGGGAATAGGGATGGAGGAGGGTCCATGTATTTTACGACGAACGATGCTGCCTGGGCTCTGCGTGGCTGTGTTAGAGGAGACATAAGGCTTGGTTATAGACGCAGTTGCTTGTAAAAGGCTCTTTAACGGCAGGGGCTGGCTTGTGCTAACTGTGATCCCTTGGGACCCAAGCGCTCCTGAGTTAGTCACCTGCCATGCCGGCTCCTCCTCGGCAGTCCACTCACACTCTCCTCCACTGACGCAGGCCAGTTAATTTTGGCTTCCAAAACACGCAATAAATAGAAAGAGGACAACTTAAAAAACATGCTTGCTTTGGTTCTTATTTGGAGCATTAGCATCTCTGAGCTACACTTCGACGCTTCCCTCCCTGCGTCGCTCATGCCGCAGGCATCCCTCCAGTGCTCCTGTGGTCCCCGGAGGTGCCTATGCCAGGCATCCCCCCTCTGCCCTCCCAAAGCATCCCACAGGGATGCAGGGGACTGCTCGAACCTCAGAGACAGCACATGCTGCAACAGAGGTAGGATGTTTTCTAATACCCCCTCTAATACTAGATACCTTCCCCCTTCCAAATGAATTCAATCAGCTGAGTTATTGATAACACATATTATTTATGATGGTGACCCAAAAGTGGTTTTTGCCAACAGCAGCCCTCACTTGAACTCTCCCATGCTTTTAAGGCAATGACATCTTACTGATACTAAATAAGTATTGGGAACTGCAGTGCTGCAAAGTGCTCAGAAAATGGCGACCAATACCAACAGTACTGAACACCATGGCAATTAATATATTCAAAAGATAACTTCTGCTTTCATTTTTGCCGTGAACTGTTCAGTTCTCTTCAACCAGCCAAACACTGCGAAGCTTTACCCTTCACAAGCCTTCCCCTTCCTTTTCTGTTTCTGATGTTGCAATTTCTAAAGCAACTGTAAATGCCCCTTGAGCCATACAGCAGAAGCAGCTTGCTTTAGGATGCTTTGCAAGTCATCCAAAATTAGAATGTAAAAATTAATCAAAAGCCCACAACCAAAAAAACACATGCCGTCATAGTATTTTCCTCTTTGCATTTATTTTATAGTGACAATATTATGTTAGTAATGAAAACAGACCATGGTGTGTCATTCACTTCAGTAACACAACAAAGGTGGTTCCAGTTGTAAAATAAATAATAAATAAGAAAGCAGTTGACACCTCCCTGTAAACACAGCCGGGGCCCATTGAGGGTCAGCAGTAGAACCAGGGTGGGGAAGGTGGAAGAGGACTCAAAGTAACATCCCCAAACCGGTCCTTGGTCCCTTGCTCTGCTCAAACAGCTGCAAAAAGCCGGAGCGATCCCATGCTCCGGCTAATGCTTGGGGTGGCGTGGGGTGCGGGGAGGCAAAGGATGGTTCCCGTGGCAAGGAGTGAGTACCAGCAGGATGAGGACCTCCAGATTTGGTCTTTAGGGATAAATGGAGGCACATGTGGCAGCCCAGGCTGTCTCAGTAGGAAACTATGCTGGTGGCATGTTCCCCATGACAGAGCACAGGATGCTGGTGGGCTCCCCATCACCCACCTACATGGCTGCTGGCACTGTTGCTGCCAGATGGCACCCATAGCTTTCCAGGGTGGCTGTGGGACCCAGAAATCTATGCTTGGAGAGGCTTTCTGAACAGCTCACCCCACAGGTCTGAGCTGATGAAATGTCCTGCTGCGCCCCGAGATGCTGAATTCATGGCACGCGTTGTTCTTTCCCTTGGTTTCTGGTAAAATGCTGTGGCCACTGTGGTTACACCAGCCAAGGGAACACCAAGCCCAATTTTCAACCAGGGAAAAGCCCTTCTCCCATGTGTAAAAAATAAGTTTTCAATAGGATCACTCAGCAAAGTGCCTGTTTTACATCACTTCTCTCTGTCTAGGACAGGCTGCTAGTCTACGTGCCGAGATGCCATCCACATTTTAAGGGGAGAAAGGAAACAATACGGACCGCAAAGCATCCTTTTACTGCCATCAGTGGTCCTTCGAGCTCCAGGGAAACCTGCCACCTCAGATCCCTCTTGCAGTCCTGCCAGAATGCAGCTCTCGCCGCTGCTGTTCGCGTACCTTGCTCCATGGGCATGTTACAGATCTGGCTGGTCACCTCTCTTGTCATACAGAAAAGGTGGGAGGCATGCTAAGTGCTACAATATCTAAAATAATTTAATTTACAAGCTCCTTGGAGCAAGGTGTATGCTTTCAGCAGTGCTCTTAGAATAAATATATCTATAGTAATAATGATAAAATAAATAATAATAATAAAAAATTATGCATGTGACCTAAGAATATGTGCAATCTAAAGGTCATGTAGATTAAGCAAGGGATAAAAACACCACTGCTAGGGAAACGCTGTGCTGGAGGAAGGTGTAAAGCGTTGATGCAGAGCATGTGTAGGAAATGGCAGAAGGATCTCAGGATCAGGATGCAGGGTCACTGGGTCACTCCAGCTGAAAATGATGTATAGACTTTGGACTTTCCTTCTGGCCGTTCCCTCATAGGAAAAGCCCTTGGGCAGGTCTGGGGTGGTTGCCCCAGGCACTGCGGGAATTGCAGGCTCCTGTGCTGGCTCTGCAGCTGGCGGCTGATGCTGCAGGTCAGAGGCAGGGTCCTGAGAGCAGGTGGGAGCTCTGTGGTTACAGATGCTTGTGGGGAATCTGGTCTCTTTTTCCCGGCCTTGCAACACAAATCCGATTTCTTTGTGTCCCTCTGGTGGTGCGGGTCTCCGGCCATGCTGCAAGGGGAAGCATCGGGCTCCCACCAGCTCCGCTCCTCCAGGGAGGAAGAAGGACCTCTCTTCCCAGAAGCTTGGTGGGAAGCGGGAAACGCTTGAGGTGCTGGGGATCCTGTTAAAAAGCCAGGGCTTCAGCTGAAGCCCCGACATGTGGACCTCAGCCTTTGAAAACTGTCTTTCAACCTCTGCCTGGTCCCCCAGCTTGTTCCCCCGCAGCAAATTTGGGCTTGGGTCAGGTATGTGACCGCTTGCTGATGCCGTGGCTGGTGGCCTGCTTGGTCATGTCCTGGTAGGAGGCGGACTTCAGGAACCGGGGGTAGGAGTCCTTCTCCATCAAAGTGCGGGTCTTAGCCTGGGCTTCATTGAAGCAAGCAGAGGTGGCACCCGAGAGGTTCTTGCGAGTGATCTCCCTGGTTTCATGGTCAATATTCACCTGCAAGGAAGCAGCATCTACAAACGTTACCTTGGCATTAACTCCCCTCCCATGGGGAGGGCTCCGTCTTCAGGTGGGGGTGAAGGTGCTTGCAAGCCTTTATATCCTTTCATGATGGTAGACCATGCAATGTTAGAAATGAAAGTTCTCATGAACAAAAGCACATCTTCCTCCCTGAGCTGCAAGCATTTTAACAAAACTCACTGGGGTATTTTATTCTTTTCCCACCCTATTTGACTCCACAGAACAGAGGCATAAAATGCTCTCACCTCCCTGGGCGCCTCACTTTGGACAAATTCCTCAAAGATCCTATTGGCCTTGGAGGCCAGCTTGGTTTTTGATCGGGTCTTTTTGAAGTCCTCGCATGCCAGCCAGAAGTCGAGGTTCTCCTCACTGAACTCTGTCTTCAAGAAGGTGTGGAAGGCGGTCACCCCACCTGGAGAGAGGAGAGGAGGGTAGTTAACAGGGCAGAAGGGGGGAGGAAGAGGAGGACCACTGCCAGACACGGCGCTGCCTGGCGAGCACTGCCCTGAGAGCTCAGACCATGACATCTATAGATTTCCTTTCCCTCCAGGCAAATTCCACCCTCTGAGACACTGCTAATTGGCCTCTAGATTCCAATAAAATCCTTTCCCACAGACAAGTAATCCTCTGGTTTTATTTTTCTGACCTTTCTGTAATGAGGCTTCAGTGTATTTTCTTTACAGCTTCGAAAAAGAGCTAATTCTACCTAAGGAGGAGAAATCCACTGACGTATCAGTACGCCTGCAGGAACCAAGCAGCGATGGCTTTATTTTTATTTCTCAGCTGAGATCTAGGGGGAACGCGATGCTGAGGAGTATGGGAAAGTAATTGCAGCGAGGATTTTAGAGCCAGGCTGCAGGGCTGTATTAAGTTACAAAGCCGGAGATGCTTGTTTAGCCATCACAGCGTCTGAGGAAGGCAGGGAAAAAAACCCAAACATGCCTAGCCACAACCTAGCACTATGGAAAGACTTTCTCTTGCTGCAGAGTACATTTTAAGGTAGACAATTAGTTTCTTAAAATTTGGCACTTCTACCATTTTCGTACATGCTGTAAAGCCCAGCGTAAGGAAGGGATTATGTGTGGGGCTCCAAAAGAGGTCCCCTCTCTGGGGCTGGAGGTACTGTCCCTATGGGGGAGAGGGAGACGGCACCTTACGGGAACCCTGTGCATCACCATACGTCTAGCAAATACCAGAGGGGAAAATGGCTACATGTAACTCGGTAAAGCAGCTGAATTCCTTCTCCCCGTGAAAGAGCCATCCCCGGAGGCATGGGACAGACAGACAGCTAGAGGGTAGCAACGTGATTTTCTGAGCGACAAAAGCCCAGGGAGGTGGCTGCATTGCTGTGTAAAGGAGGGCACCGAGAGCAGACAGGCTGCCTTCTCCTGAGTGTGACAAAATAGACAGCCAGGGCATGGTGTGAAGTGCCCCCTGACCCACTGCTGCACATGGGATGCCCGCGATGATGCTCCTGTCCAGAGGCAGTGCTTGTGCCCCTCAAAATACACCCAGCCAGAAGAAAACGATTCTACAGATTCGCAAGCTAGGAAATGAGACCTGTGCATCAGCTCTATCAGGGCAGGAAAGGGGACCCTTCCTAAATCCTAAACCACCTCATTTAGGGAGGAGACAAGACCTCCTCGTATGCTTGCTCCAGATGCACCGTCACCCACTTGCTCACTGGGACTGCATTTGTCCTACCTGCCCTCAACAAGAGAAGAAAACAAGATCCTACTCACTTTTACTCTTCAGGAGCTGGTCAAAGGACTCCCTCCATTCGAGTACCTCTCGTGAGGAGTCTCTGGAAAAGACAAAAGGATGTGAGGCTCATCCTGCCGACGTTTCTCCTGCCCCACAGTGAAGGACGGGAGCACTTCAGTCAAGTGGCCCCGTTAATGGGACACAGTGCGAGAATGGAGGCAGCGATGCTCAGTAGGAAACCGAAGCGAGACCCTGGGATCATTACCTGTGGGCTCTCTTTCCTTTCTCCCTTTCTTTTACCTTCCCCGACGGCTCACCAGACCTCAGCTCCATAGTGCAGCTTTGGCCACGTAGTTTCTCTAGAGGATACTCAGAAGAGCCTTCTTCTGCTGGTACAAGCCCAGCAGAGCCTCCTCTGCAAGAAGACACCCTGCCTTCAGCAACAGTATTTAGTATTTAATTTTAATGTTGCCTGCATTCCCCAGGGG
>JAVJGJ010000030.1:7560689-7592468 GCA_035590215.1 Microhierax caerulescens
ACATTGGAGGCTGCATTCCCCAGGGGTCCCAGCCAGTGGTCTGAGACACCAGGAACTGCGGGAGCCCTCTCAGCTTCTTGCCCGTTGCTTAAATCCTGCTCTCTTGTGCCTAATGCCAGAGCATCAGTTCCCCCATCTGATTTTATAACTGGCAGAGCTGGGAAGTGATCCGCCTTCCCTGCCTTCTGGGGTGGGATTATGGGGAGGGTGAGCTGTGCTCAGTCCTCTCTGCTGTGCAGATGGGCAGGAGCATCACCCAGGACAGCCTGGTCCTCAGGGACCTGTCCCAGGCTGAACCTGGGACATGGCACTGCTTGGCTTACCTCTGCCTGGAGCCCAGCTGCAGCTTACTGGAGGTCCCAATCCTGTGTCCCAGCTCTGGTTTATGAAGCAGGATCCCTAAGCGGGTCTTCAGATCCTTGGCTCTGGAAGAGAGGAAGGGGAGAAGTGGGATTGCTGGACCACTGGGCTGCTGCCATGGCCCCCCTGCCTCACAGAGGCTGCACTCCACAGACCCGACACAGCTCAGAGGGGCAGCCCTTGCTTCTCAGCTTCAGCTGCCTCTTTGCCTTCTGATTTACAAAAGAAATGCTCCTCCAATTGCTTTTTCTGCTCCCTGGCAACCACGCTCAGCAGTGCATGAAGCCCAAGAGGACCGCTGCCTCCTGCTTGCTTTCCAGGTAGCGCCGTATGCATTTATCAAGCACGGTGAGCTTTTTCCTCTGGGGCAGGTAGCAGAGCAGCGGCTGAGTGCCCAGCTGGAGCCCCCCCTGCCCCCCCACCTCCCTGGCGTTAACCTGGCTCCTTTTCCTGTCTCCCGGCAGTGCTACACTGCTCTCAAAGCACTGGAAAAACACAGCAAGCGCTTTCTGCTTAGCACAGCCAGAGCATCTCCCTGCTGCGAGGCTGCTGCGGCAGGGCTGTTGCTCCCCTGCTTTTTTTTTTGGGGGTGCCCCTGAGTCACCAGCAGCCTGTCACCATGCCATGGAGATGGTTGAGCTCCCCAGTGGCGCCATCCACCTACCCCATGCCTTTGAGACCCCAGCGAGCCTGGTGATGCTCCTGTGCCAGAGCCCTTCTGCGAGAGCCTGGGATGCTACTGCCTGTCACTGCAGTGGTGGCATGGAGGCACCTCCCCAGCGGGAGGTCTCTGCGGCAGCACGGCAGGAGCTGCTGCTAAATCAGCTCCTCTCCCCAGGGTCCCCCCAAGGCAGCGCGCAGCCCCACTGCTATTTGCGTGCTGCAGCTCGCTCAGGCATCCCAAGGCGCTCAATACAATAATAAGTGTTTAAATGTCAAGCCGGCAGCATGGGGCTTTGTAGCCATGTTTGGCAGGAGGAGCAACATGTCACTTAACGTTTCGACTGTGTTGACAAAAATAGTCCTGCTGCTGACAACTTGAAGCAAGTTCTGTGGAAACAGAGCCAGAGAAACAACCCTCGTGTGTTTGTACACACGGACACACACAGGGCAGCCCTGTCCAGCCTCCTCTCCCTCTGCACGTTTTACCTCTGTGCTCCCCTCCTGGGGAGCAGATCAGATGAAACCAGCAAAAATCACTTGGGCCATCCTTCGCTGCGGGTTTTCTTGCGGTCTGTACCCCGATTTCTACAGAAATATCACAGCCTCAGCAGCAGAGGCTGGCCCAGCCGCTCTGAAGTTAGGTGCATCTTTTCCAGGTAACCCTCTGCATCCCAGAACTGCGGCATGGCGAAGCCCCTTACCTCTCCAGGCAAGTGATGGGGAGCGCGGCTAACCCCTGGCACATGCTGAAAGCTGGGCACCCAGGCATCCAGCAACTCATCAGGTCCTTATGGCAGCAGCAGGGGTGTGCAACAGGCAGCTGTGGCACCACCTGCGCCCACGGTCGCGTGCTGTTGGCTGGAGAAGCAGCGAGGAGCCGTGCTTTATATCGAGTGGGAGGGGGGGCGCGGGGAGGGGGGCCCAGCAGCGCCCCAGCCTCCAGCCAACCAAAAGCTGCTCCAGCAGCGCCCGCTGAAGATAACGGCTTAGGTGGGTTTCTTTTGTGCTGTGAAGGGAGGGGGGAGTGGGAGGCCCAGGCTTGTCCTTGAGCATCACAGTCATAACTGCTTCCTCGATAACAGGAAAAAACAGGCTCGTTTCCATCGACGTGCAGAGGCTGCTGAGTAACTGCCGGCGGGTGGGTGCGCAGATGGGGGAAGTGAGAGGGACAGGACAGACGCTGTCATGCGCAGCAATTCGTCAGCTCTGTCCTGTTGCCCGAGGACTTTCAATCCTCCCAGCGCTGCAAGGGCTGGCATGGCAGCATCGCAGCAGCATGCTTTTCCCCAGGTGCTTGAAGCACTGGGGGTGCCCAGTCCCCAGCAGCAGAGTCAGGCTGTTCTGCAGCCCCCCAGAGGCAGATGCAAAGCCTGGGGGAAGGGTCTGTGCTCCCCAGGGTGATGCAATAACCCCTCACCCTTGCATTGCAGGTACAGCAGAAGGGTGCAAAGTTTCCACATCCCCTCAAATAGCACTGCCGGTCTACGGCTAGAACAAATATGGAATGATGTCTGACCCCATGTGCTGGCAGAAGTTGCACCTCTTCATCACAAACCCTCTGCTGGGTCTATGATGGGAGAAGAAAAGAGGTGGGGAGGCACATTAAAAAAAAAAAAAAAAAGTCTTAGCAAAGCGAGGAAACGCATCTGATGAAGGTGGATCTTAATGAGAACTGAAGACAAAGAGACTAAAAGCAGGGGGGTGGTTGGAAGCCGGAGGGAAAGGACTGAACCGGCAAAGCACAAAGAGAAAGAGTTAAACCAGCGTCAGACTGGGCAGCAGTGAACCCCAAGGTCTAGTGCAACAAGCAGAGAGGTCCATGACAGCCAACAGGACCCCCATGCCAAGGTCGGGCTCACAGAGGGTCCCTAAGAGCTGCTCTCCCTGAGATTCCCCACTTGGTGGCTCTGGGAGGGAGCTCACCACGGTGGGGGGAGCAACCCTAAACCCCCCTGCCCACAGCCCTCCCGGGGCAAAGGCAAGAGCTGCCACCTCCGCTCCTCATCCTCTTCCTTCATCGACACTCAGTCCCTGCTCTTACCAGCTCCACATCCAGCACAGATATTTTTTCCAGAGCTCAGGTTGTCTCCTTCCCGTGCTGCCTGCATTAATCACGTGTGGGACATTGCCGGAGCATCTTGCCCATGGGAGATGAGTCGTGCCAGGGGAGGCGCAGGCACGTGGCCATCTTGGCCCCGAGTGGGGGAGAAAGGCTCCTCTGCAGCTGCCCTCGGGGAGCAGAAGCAGGAGGATATCAGGACGGGAGACTTTTGGAGGAGCACCAGGCACCCCAGCTCCCTTGAACTGTAATGGGGACTCCTGTCTTTTTTCCCACCACTTAGAAAAAGCCACTGAATTATCTTGCCCACGGCTAGCCATGAAAGATGGATCAGGACTAATGAGCAAACACATGTTTTTAGCTCTTGTCTTGGCTTTAATGACAAAAGCAGCCTCTTCCCCGACAGCTCTCGTTTGTTTGAGGTTTTTTCCACTTGAATAAACAAGTTTAAGGCTTCTTGGTTACAGATGTTCAGCTACAGATAAATGTCTGGAGCTACAGAAAGCTCTTGTTCATGTCTTCCGTGTGCCTTAAAACCATGATGAGAGCTGTAATCCTTGCTGTGGACTTAAGGAAAGAAGGGGAAGAGGAAGGATGAGAGGGCTGTAAGATCTCCTTTGCCTGCACAGATGCTAAGGTCTGTGCCTAACACAGGGTTTGGAAGTGCTTGGCCACATCAGCCTGATGCTCCACCCCAGCTCACTGCCATGCTGGGAGCACTGGTGTCGCAGCAGCAGTGCCATGGTGATGTGGTACGGGCACCTGGCACCCACAGGAGAGGGTCACACCCGGGTATTCTGGCACTGGCCACACACACATACCCCTCGCAGCCCCCTCCCAGCTGTAGTGCTTGGCCAACAACATGTCATGTCTCTTCTCCTCTATTACCTGTATCTCCATCTCCTCCCCAGTCTTCTGCACAGACACGGTGCTCAGCAAAGCCCTGGTGTTGGTTTGTCTCATCATTTTGCAGTGCACCTGGTGTCAAGCAGGACTTCATCTGTGTCTTTTTTCCCTTTAAAACTACGCTCACACGCTGCAGCCCGTTCTCCCACATACAGATTTGCAAAATCACAGGATGCTCTGGTGATGCTCCCTGGTGTTTGAGGCATCCCCCGAGCAGGTTATGCCAAGAGGACAGCCTCCAGGAGGCTGGGCACATGTCGTGGACACAAAGGACAGATGAGTTCTGGCAGCAAGTCCGTGGTCCCCCAGACAGCCGCTGCGCTGGGAGCCGTGTGCTGCTTGAAGCAGCTGGGGCCATTGTAACTGTATGGCAAAAACACAGCCGGGATGGCAAAAACAGCCATGGCCAAGGGGAGAGCAGCACGGGTGATGAGAGCCAGAGCAGAGAAGCTCTGGACATCTCTGCTGTGGTATCACAGCCTGCTGAAACCTTCACTTCGCTTCAGCCCCTGTCTCCTCGCTGCTTTTTCCCATAGGCATAAAGCATTGGGCAAGCGTGTGCATGGTTTTACCTTGTCCCCTCTGTAGCAGTTTTTGAAGGATTTGGCTCAGGTGAGGCAAAGCTGATGGCAAGGCAAAGCGAGGAAATGCCTGCACTGGGAGCTTGGTCCCTGCAAGTTCCAATGGGAGGGAGAGACCCCTATAAAACCTCAGTGGGAGGGAAAGAGTTGATCAAAGGCTGTGTCTTTCTTGGACATCACAGTCACCCAGCCAGAAAAAGCCGTAGGAAATGCCACACTCCTGGCAGAGTCCCATGCTTAGCTGTCTGAACTGGTGAGTGGCTCTGGGATGTAGACACGCCAGTACCATGGCTGGGGGTCTGAGCCCAGCCACAGGACTGGGATCAGGCTGTTCCAGTGATGTCCTCGCCACCAAGGCCAGGACAGACCCTTCGCCCACCCTGCCGCAGCCACCAGCTCCCTGCCAACCCTCCGCCTGGCAGCCCTGCTCCCTCAGGGCAGCTTTTCTAACTCTTGCCTTCGATGGGGTGGGAGATGCTGTTCGAGGATAGGCAGCTCGCCAGCCTGGGATGCAGAAGGTGCAATATTTTATAAATGTAGAGCTCTTCGGTGGGGTTATGCAATAGCCTCCAAGCCCGACGACGTATGTGTACTCAAATGTCTTTATGCTGCTCTATATCTAATTTAATTACGTCCTTCCTGTCTCATTTAGCTTAGCAGCCTCCCGCGGCTCCAGCTCAGTTGCCTGTATTATCAGCCCTTGTTTGGGAACACAAAAAACATCTGTGTCGCAATGCCTGGGGCCAGGCTCCCTTCCCATAAGTGTGCTGCAGCCTTGCCGGCACGAAGCCCCCCTCCCATCTATGGGGACCAGCCCTCTTGGGGTTACATTTCCATCAGGGAGGTCCTGGCAAGCCAGGCAGGGTGTGCTGGGGGGACCCTGCATGCTTGGGGTGGGAGATGGCTGGAGCATGGGAGCATCTGCGGTGGGAGAGCTGCATCCACAGCCGCCCTTTGGCAGTGCAGCACCAGCACTGCCAGCGGTACAGCTACCAGTTTCCCCATCAAAAGCAAAAGACAAAACCTCTCAGCCCTAGGCATTGCTGCTGAGTTAGTATTTGTGAAGTGCCAGCAACCTTGAAAAATAGGAAAATTAAGTTTTCAGCCCCAAAACTACACCAGTGAGGTAGGTAACAGAGAAACAAGGTGGGACTGGTGACAGGGTGCAAAGCGCCCTTGTGCATGTGGCCCAGGGCAGAGCCAAGCTCCAAGGAGAGTTTCTGGTACCGTGGTTTTGTATTTTTATATGGTTTAAGTGGGATAAGAAGGGGAGGATACAGAAATGGATGGGAAGGGGAAGGAGGAGGAGAGGAAGAGCTGAGCCGAGCCACGCTGCTGAGGTCTTTCAGCATCGCAGCAGATGTGGGCCAGGCAGGCTCCCCGAAGAGCCTGACACCTGATTTCTCCTAAACTGATGGGGAACCGCAGCAGCGGCCATCAGAAACAGTAAAACCTGAAGACAGCACCGCACGCTCCCCGCGGTGCTTCAGCAGAGGCTGCCAGAAGCGCGAGTCCCCTGGAGCAGCCTGCGTGAAATCAGGGAGACGCTGAATGCAAAGGAGGGGAAGGGAGAGACTTCAAGGTGCTGCCCGTGCTGCACAGCCCCTTGCTCCGCCAGCAAGCTGTTCAGCTCTGCTTGTGCTTAAGGGGAGATATAGGCACGGGAAAGGGGTGCTGGCAGGGGGGTCACCCGTGATGGGAGGTTGTTGGTATGCAGGCAGGAGCACGGCATTGCTGGGAAGCTGCCGATGGTGCCCAGGAGGAGCAGGGAAGCTGTTGAGACTGCAACAGCAGCGGGGCATTTACAATGGGTCCCCAAGGAGCCGCATCACAGCTGGGTCTTGGCCATGGGTACAGATTATGAGACAGGGATGGTCAGGGGCTGCTGTGGGATGCTGTGTCCGTGTGGCTGCAGGTAAACCATGCTCCATGCATGCCTCCCAGCCCGGGGTAACCCTCACCCCGTTGTGAGACAGGCAGCTGCCTGCACAGGCAGCAGTGCTTGTCCCTCAGCGGCTCCTGCGAGACAACAGGTCCTCACCCTAACCCAAGGAGCGTTTAATTCATTCCCGACAAAAGCGCATGCTGCGTTCACATGAAGCACGAGAGGAAATAGCTGCTCGGGAAATTTGTAGCAGTGCGGAAAGAGATTATTAAAATAAAAAAAAAAATTAGAATCACAAATGAGTTTTTCAAGGGGCAGCTGTTATCCACTCTGCTCACGTGTTCGCTTTGCACAGCGCTGGAGCACATCTGCGTAGGGAGAGGTTTTTGACAGCAGGTATTTTTAATCTTCTCTTTCTGTTCCCGGCACCTGTTCTTTAAAGCCACTGAACAGAAAAAAAAAAAAAACAACAACCAAAACCAAAAACCCAAAACAACACAACAAAGACGATAGCTAAATATATCCTAACTATGAGGAGAGAAAGAGCAGCACTAATGGCTGATCCTTCCTTGGGTGCATGCAAATTGTTTTGGCTCAGAGGCAGGCTTAGAGGGAAGAAGCAGCAGATGAAAAGGAAAAACAATACAAACGGAAGGAAATCAGGGCAAAAAAGGGGGATATAAAAAAGACTGAGGGACTGATAATCTCCACTGCACCAGTTTCCAGAGAAAAACAAGCTCATTTAATTTTTTTTTTCATTTTAATTTTCAAATGCAACCCTGTGCAGACCAGGTAGCAAACACTCACCTTTTGGTGAGGCGGGTGGGCTGTGCACCAGGCGAGGAGTGCCCTCGGTGTGCCCAGGGCTGGGCAGGATCCAGGTCACTGCTCTCCCTCGCTTGCCAGACCCACTCAGGAGATGTTCTGCTTGGCTTCAGCCCTTCCCTATGGAAGCCCTTTCTCCAGGTGGGCAGCAGCCCCCATGGGGTTGCTGCAGGCCCCCCCTGCAGCAGATCTCCCACCACACCATCTTCTGCTAACACCCAAAGCACCCCCAGCTGCCCTCACTCTGAGCTCTGCCCCTGCTAACACCTCCCCTTCCCCCTTTAGTACCAGGGATTGCCCTCAGCTGCTGCCCAACCCTTCCCCAGCAAGCACAGGCTCCCCCAGGCTCCCTAAACTGGCCCTTGGGACTTGCCCCATTGCTCTGACCTCTCCAGCTATCACTGCCCACCCCTGGCTCACGCGTGCCCTGGTCCCCAGATGTGCCTTCCCTGCCTGCTGAGCGGGCCCTTGCCTTTCCCGTTCCTTACTTGCTCACCCCCATCCCAATGCCAGACCTCGCCCCAGGCTTTGCCGGTGGGTGATTCACCAGCCTGTTCCTGCTCATCTCTCCCCTCTTTGTCCCCCAAGGATGGGTCAAGCCAAGACCTTGATGCGAGCTGCCTGCTGCAGCCTGGAACTGCTTTTTTATGCTGAAGAAAGCATTTGTTTGCTCTTCCTGGCCTGACCACGCTTGATCCATCCACACTGCTCCTGGTACAGGGAACCAACTCGGCACTTGTTTTCATGCTTGGCAATAAGGCAGCGTGATGGAAAGGCTGTCCGAGGGGCAGGTGGGTGCTGTGCCACCCACAGCACCAGGAGCATGGGAGAGGCTGATGCCCCAGCTGTGCCAGCTTCACCATGGCCACTCCTGGTTGTGTGCCAGTGGGTTTAATGGGCTGGTACAGAGTGTTTGCTCCGGACCTATCACTGTTTCTCCCTGTGGGACAGCAGGATGCATGCAGAGGCTGTCAGGCTGGAGAGAGCCAACCAGCTGCTTCAGCAGCCTCATGTCCCCCTGCCAGGCTCCTGGCAGGGAAAGGTCTTGGTTTTCCATTTTCCCAAACAAGCAATTTTCCCAAACAAGCTGCTCTGGCTGCAGCACGATGAGCACATCCCCTCCAGGAAGGTCCTGCAGATTTACGTGTGTTTCTGCCAGGTGTGTTTCCATGAGGTATCCCATTCAGGGGAACGAGTAATTTGTCCGTGATGAAGCGCTGCTCACACCACCCCTCTGCACTGGCCATCACCCCGGGTGGAAGCCAGCGTTCCTGCTCAGCTCCTACCACATCTACTCTCCAGGCAGATGCCAGCAGCCACTCACTGGGGGGAAGCTTTGCTGCAGTATTCTGCAAGAACGGCTGCTTCTGACTCTGCTTGCACTCAGGTCCTTGGGTGTGGGGGTTGGAGTGGGCAATCCATCACAGGCAGCAGTGGGGTGCACCCAGAAAAGGACAGCAATGCACTGGTGGAAGGCTCTTCAGATTTCCCCTGCTTGTAGTTTCCTAGATCCTACTGACAATATTTCTGGCACACCTCCCCAGACTGTACCTCTGGGGAGATTGGTTCTAAATTGCTTCAACAGAGAAGACTGACTGCTCCAAGTCAACACGTCCATTCTTTGCTACCCCATCTAGCATGTCCACACCAGCAAAACCAGCACACGGAAGGGTGAGGGCAGGGTCCCAGAAGGCACAAGCTTCTCCCATCCTTTTCCTCCTCAGCAGTCCTGCCAAAAGACACCCCTCCCATCCCCCAGGCTCCCAATTCCCACTTTCCCCATGGGAAAACACGCTCAACTCGCACCTTTTCAGACACTCAGGCAGAGAGCAAATAGTCTCGGGTTGTTTATTACATCCTCACGGTCTCTATACAGGACAGGTGAGTAACACTTTACAATGTGGTGACACGACTCGGTGGGGATATCATCGCCGGCTGGGCACCTGGTACGGCTGAGGAGCTTCTCCAGCCTCACAGGGAAGGTGAACCTAGCAAAGGAGCAGCTAATGCAGGGAGAAGGTCAGACTGGACCCGAGCCCATGCCTTCCCCTGAACGGGAAGGAATCAGACTGAACAGCCTGCATGTCCTGTCCGAACAGCTCCTGCTGTTCCCTACCAACATCAGCAGCACCCAGACACTGTGGAGACAGTTACAGCATCAGGACCTAGCTAAAATAAAAACGTGGCATTGGGAAGATCTTAAAAGGGAGGGTCTTTCTACCCAGGTACCTGGTGGCTCACTTCTGAGTTCACTCTGTATAAGTAATGCCCTCCTAAATCTGTTCCGAGCCACCTGCAAGCACATTGCCCAAGGAGCAAGGCATCTCTATTATTTAAGACAGCCTTATTCAGTGCTTAGGTTTGGACTCGGGTCCTCCAGGCCCCTTCATGCAGGGGGGACACTGCCACCCCACCGAAGATGGAGTTGTCAGAGAGCTTAAAGACAAATCTCAACTCTGTGTGTCTGATTTGGGTTGCTTGTCGAGGAGCGGGGAAGAAAGGCTACAGGAGGATGAGAGACTTCCATTGTGGTTTTTAAGGAAGGGGGAATCTACCACAGGGAATACTTGTACCCTGCTCTCTGCATTACCAGTCATGCCGCAGAGGACTGCATGAGTAAACACAGCGTGAGAAGCCTCCTTCCCCTTATTGCTTTTTAGCTGGGGACTGTGGGCACTGACGGAACAATGTGAAGACGTTTCTCTTCGCGTAACGCTGCCATCTACACTGTAAATGCAAAGCCAAGCAGCTCCTCATCCATCAGGTTTTAGATCCAGCCTGGGGCACGCAGCGCAAGATGCAAACTGGGAGTCGTGGGGATACTGGAGGCGAGTGATTCACACTGTGGCTGGTCTCTATACCTCCCTGGTACATCACGTCCCTCCAGCAGCACGTACTGCCTTTTCTTCTGTGCCTTTTTGCCAGAAATGTCAGGCTGTTTCAGTAATAAGCTCATCCCCTTTAGCTGCCACCCTCCCATGCCCTCAGTTCCCTGAACCCAGTGGAGATTTCTGCAGTCTGAAATGAGAGATACATCCCTCCAGTAAAACCGAGAGGAGGCAAGGAGCAGAACGAGTGACTTTACTAAGGAAATACAACACACACACCTTTATTTGCACTCCGGTTTTCACATCGGAAAGCTAAGAGGAAGCACAGCTGTGACCCTGCCAAAGCAGCCGCTGCCCCTGCGCAGCACAGCTGCCCTCTCAACCAGCCAGCCCCTGCCACAAGCATGGCACGTGGAGCGCCGATGGAAGTAGACGATGCAACAGTGGGGACAAGACAAGCCTCTGCAAAGCCCAGGGGGTGTGGGGTAAAGAAAAGCATCCTGGTCTAGCAGCAAAATGTACTTTAATTCCAGTTCTGTGCTATAATGCTTCGATGCCGGGAAAAAAAAAATACTAAGGAAGAAGACAACTGCAGCAGCCCCAGGAATGAAAGATAATGCAGAAATTATGTGAAGCATTTTCTTCTTATATAATGGGCAAGGAGTAACTATTAGGAGCTTTATAGTGGTGGTAGGAGGCATGTGGGAGAGGGATGGCAAGACCAGAGACAAGCATCTGCAGAAGTAGAAGGTAAAGAAGAGAGGATGGGGGTGGAGGGTACACAAACACAAGGGCATGGGAGGAGGTTATGAGACCCAGGCTCAGATATATGGGGACAAAGATTGCTGGTGGAGGGGAAGGCTGGCAGGGATGGGAGTGCTTCAGGGAGGAAACCATAAGGAGGAGGAGGAGGGAGGAAGACCACAAGGACAGGACTGAGGAAAGGGGGATTGGAGGGAGAAGCAAGAAGCCCCCAGGGAGGGGAGAGCTTGCAGCGACGGGTGAGAGGCACTCCAGGACTGGCATGAGGTATGCTTTGCTATTGCTCTGAATGCTGTAAACATTTTGGTTTTGTGTCTATCAGTGAACACTCAGTTCAGTTTGATACATGTGCTCTTACGGGTAACTGGAAGCTTAGCAGAGTTTTATGTCTCTTATTACTAGTCAAACTTACACACGAGGTGAACACAACACTGGCTAAAAATCTCATTTTATGTCATTATGCCTAATTCTCCTATTTTAACATGCACATCTATGGCTCAGAAAAGCTTCTCTAGTAGGAGACACTAAATAACATACACACAAAGTCGCATGCACTGTCACCCACCCACACCGGCAGACACACACCCCTGTTTCCCTCCCCTACTTAGACTAGCAGGATTTTGCCCATCACACCTGCCCAGTGTGGAGGGCAGGTACCCATCAGTACATTAACAAGTCCAATACAAGTGATGGAAATCATCCCAAACTTGGCCGACGGGCCAAAGCAGGAGAAATTCAAAGCAGATTGGAGTTCTGCATCTGCTTCTGGACTTAACACCACCTGAAGCTTATAGAAAAGGGAAAGGCAATTTGTAAACTCCTCTTCCCTTTTGCTGTCAAAGGACCTGGGAGCAGAATAAAAAGAGCTTAGCAAAACAATTCTTTTTTTTTTTTTTCTGCTCTTCATATGATGGCGCACACTGACATTACTTGAAACAGGAGGAAAATTTTGGAGGTGTGTGCTTGCGGAGAGGGGAAATCAGGTTTGTAAGTTATGAATATCCCTTTCACATCAGTGAGAGATGAATCAAAGATAGGATGTTTGTCCTTGATGGGGATTAGTCATCACTCAGTGCTTTCCGAAGCTTTGGCTCAGTCATTATTTCCTTAATCAGCCCCTGGTTTAAGGGGAAGAGCTATAAGCTGCCTATTTTAATTCACTTCAGGCTGACATTTGGCATAAAAGAAGCAGCTGGTGCCAATTTCTTGTTTTAAAAAGAAAAAAATTACTTTAAATAACTGGTCTGCTTTCCTTCAAGAGAGACAAACTGTAAAAGCAGCAACAAAAATAGCCATGATAGACTCATATGCCTCAGACGATACTTTTGCTCCACTCTGTGCTCCAGGATGTTTCCTGTGGAGGATATTATCTGGCACCAATTTAAGGGGCAAAAGACTTCTTCTGCATCAACCGGCATCAATACAGTTCCTGTCAGCATCGCAGCAATGGCATCTGTGAATGCACCCCCTCAAAGCAATTCCCCAGGTTGATGGAAGAGAGGGGGGAGCTTGGTTTTTACAAGGCGTTGGCTACTTTGAAGTTTTTCCCAAAACTTTCCAAAACTTTTTGTGTTCTGACACAAAATGGAATTCAGGATGACAGCACCAAGTGCTGGAGGAGCTTGCTGAGGGATGCTACCTCCTGGGCTTCCCGGAGCCACACTCTGAACAGGACCAGCTGTTGTGACCATCAGGGAAGCCTGGGAATTGTCCTCACTTCTAAGTCTGTTCCTCATTCCTCAACATAAAAATGTTTCTGCTGTTTCCTCATCGCCTGGTTGTCTCTGCAACCCTCACCGCCATGGGTGGCTGCAGGGCACTTGGCTGAAAAGCCTTGCCTGGGATGAATCAGCTGGCACTAGAGGTCAGCATCATCCAAGCCCACCCAGAAGGTGTATCGGTGGCTTTAACAAGGCAGATAGCATGGCGTTCTGCCTTCTTTTTAAAAGCAAGGATGGCGTAAGCCTGTTGCTGCTGCCATCTCTCACATCCAGGGCACCACTGGGATGCTTTTTGCATGTGCAGTCAAGAGGAGGCTGAAACGGAGGAAGGCAGGGCCAGACAAGGTGACCTCCCTTCGTCCCTTGCAACACAGCTTGTCTGATGGCCCAGCACTGGGAAGCTGAGCTGCCACGATGCAGCGGTTGGATCACTGGTCACTGTGCATTTTGTGGTTGCAGTGACACGGGGTACCACTGGCAACAGGGTAACTACTCCAGCCAAAGCAGCCTGTGACCCCGAGAGGTGCCAGTCCATCCTGTGTTACGCAGGTGTGGTAGACGTGTTTCTCAGAAAGGAGAGTTCTTCCAGCCCCTCGGTGCCTTTGCGTCCTCACTTGCAGGTCAAGCACTGGGAGTGTTTCACCTCAGTGTGGGGCATTTGCCCTCCCCTTCCCTTTCACCTACGGCAGGAGGGGCTGTACAGGTGAGATGGCTCTGTTCCACTTCCCATAGCCCAGATACCCGCAGGGACAGCCGCTGCACGCAGGCTCTGTATCCTTTGCTCCTCTTTGACTTCTTCCAGACCATTGCACAAGTTTGCTCAGACACGTGTCCCATTAGACCTTCTGTGCCAAGTACTTTGTTTGCCATAAAGCTACAGGCCCATGAACAGGTGCCCAGTTGAGCTACTGCACAATGTAGACCCCTTGGATGAATTGTGGCAAACCTGGAGTATTTTCCAGACCTTGCTCATTCCTCCTTCAAATAAGGAGCAAAGAAGTTTGCATGAAGGTGCCACAGCGAGACCTGCAAAGTAACATCCAGACCTGGAGCTTTGTCTCTCTGGACGCGTGACATTATGGACCTGGCATACCTCAACAGTTCCAAAAGATGTGTTGTTGAGCCTGAGCGTGGCAACATCTCTCGCCGTGCTCCAGCCCCTGATTCTCAGGCTGCCTGGCAGGGCTGGAGGGCCAGCAGGAACACTGGTTCACAATGCCACAGCATGCTGCTCTGTCTGGCCAGTCCTCAGAGAAAGGTAACTGGAGATGGTATTTGCCCACCAAAGAACCAGAGAATTCTAGAGCTGACCAACAAGGTACTGAAAAGCATGTTTCCCTACCCAACATAAATTTTGCACTTGTACTGCAAAAGATTTTAGTGTCTTAGACACCTCAGGAATACATCTCCAGAATAAACCAAACATGCTTACTATCTCTATCTTGATCCTAAACTTATTTGTCCTAACGTCCTGCACAGCACCCTTACAAAAAGCCTCAAAACCTATTTCCTACCTGATGCACGGACTGTCAATATCACAGAGTCCTTTAGGTTGGGAAAGACCTTTAAGATCACCAAATCCAACCATTAACCCAAGAGTGCCAAGTCCAAGCAGGCTTTTTGTATCTCATTCCAAACGCGTTACGCTTACCTTTAGAATTCACTCTACCTAGTTTACACCATGCTACACTAGATCTTTACTACCAGTTTTCTGTTGCGTCAGACCTACCCACCACCCTCAACTAGAGCAGAGGTTCACAGCCTCCGATCTGTGGATGATTGAGAGAAGGAAAAGATCTGTGGGGTCACTTTCCAGGCCTTCATAAAACTAAGAAAACAGACCTCTGGTCTGTAGGCTCCACTCCACGGATGGGCTGTCGGCATCTCCACCAGAGAAATACCACAAGAATCTGGCAGCCGATAACTGGGACAGCAGCACCATGGGAACGGGGCCTTCAGATGGTACGTGTCCTGGCACAGCACAGAGGAGGTGCCACACAGAGCCTCCTCCTGCAGCTGGCTAGCTAGGCTATGGGAACAGGGCCAAAGAACGCTTCACACACCACTTCACACCTGGACACTCGTCCTGCGTACTGTCTGCTCCCCCGGGTCCTGTCTTTAAGCAAGCACCATGCAGTAGGGTCTGTGTCTTTAGTAGTTCTTTACATGGCATCGAACCCACAGTGGACAAGCGGTAGGTAACGACAACAGTCAATAATCAGTCAATAACAAAGATGATACAATTGTGATTTTGCAGGTTACCTCTCCCTGCCACGCACTGGTCAGGTACTACAGGAAAAATGTTATCTGCCCTAGCAGAGAGGTCTTGTGCTCCTTACACCTCAGCATGGGGCAGATGAGACATTCCTTCTCTCGACTCTTTCCCGACAGCTGGCAGGTCATTCCCAAGAAGCCACCAAGCCTGTTAATGTCTGTGGTGGCCGGGAACCTCTTTGTGTTAGGTTTTGGTACTGTGCCTAGCATAACGGAGCCTCAGTGACGACTGGGGCCTCCAGGCTGAACTGCAGCACAAATAAATATTATTAACGAAAAACAATCATTCACACTAGAAGACTTGCCTGACAAGGTCTAGCGAGAACTTTTGGGATTACCTTCCTCATGAAAAAAGCCCAGCTTCTCAACAGTCTTATGGAAAATAACTCTCTCCATCCCTGGAAGATAAGGGGCTGTGACAGGGTAGCAGCTGGTGTCATAAGGTGTGCAACCAAAATCAAAAAGTGAGCTGAGTTCATTGATGGTTTCTGCTCCATAAAAAGGCATGAATCATGTGCCTTTGCCTTCTCTCTCCCTTCCCTCTCTCCCTCTTCACGGTCTCTGGATCCAGACGCCAGCAGCCAGCGTGTGAGACAAGGCTTTGGACTGGATGTGGTTTCACAAATGTTAGAACCGCCCTTAGGGCCCTTCTAAAAGATGTCTGGAAGGATGGAAAAGGTGCAGTGGTATTATTTACACACAAACCAACGTAGTGATTGTAAAGGAAACCTGCCTTCCCAACAGATGACCCTGTGACTAGAGAGGATTATGGGTTTGTGCTAGAGAGAGGCAAGAACTGCAAGATGCTACCGTTAACCAGAAAGAAAGAAAGAAAGAAAAAAAAAAAAAGCACAGAATCTCAGAGTCCTAATACCACATCTGGATCACACTCTGGAAGCCTCCTCTTCCCCTTCTCCCTCTTTTCCCATTCCCACTGCTTTTAACACCAAGAGAGTTTCACATTTAGACATGGGTTTTGGCTGTTGTGGGAAGCACATGGTTTCTGAGAGCCCCATTGCTGCTCTAGCTGAGCCTCCTCTGGGTTTGAGACAGCAGATCTGTATAAATTTTGGATCTCAGGAACCTGGGGTAAGAGTCTTTCTCCATCAGGCTGTGCACCTTCCCCTGAGCTTGGTCAAAGCAAGAGAGGGAAGGTTCCTGCATGTTTCTTCTTGTCAGCTCCCGTGTCTGGAAGTCTATGTTCACCTGGGGAAAGTAGCAGAAGAGAGTTTGGTACCAAGTGACCGGTTTGCCTGCTTCAAATGGCACATTTTGTCTCAGCTGTGGCTGGAGAAGCAGCAGCAGGACCGAGGTCCTACCTTTGGCCATGCCTAAACAGCCCCCCCAAACTCTGTGGGGTTCAGCAACCCAGCGTTACGAATCCTGCCCCAAATTTGGGAAAGCTGAACTAGATTTATAGTAATCTGAGCACCTCTGAAATCAAATTACCTTTACTCATGCTCTTACACACAGTTTATATAGCGCATCTTCTAAACATGCTGACTCAGCCTAAACTCTCTCTTGTCGACCAAGGTTTCTCCGGTTCTCTTATTCTTCACTCCATGCCCAATGAAGGGTGAATGAACTTTCAGCTGGGTTTAAACTATTAATCCATTCTTATTAAATGTTTCTAAACTCTGTTGTTATAAAATAAATTGTTTGATTTTTCCCATAACAGCTTGGTGTTACAATGTTTCTAGCAGGGACTTTAAAAAACAAACCACCCTCCTGTTCTGACTGCTGCTTGTTTGCAAAGCCAACAACCTGAGCTTTCCTCTTTTCTTTCCCTAGCAAAGCAGTCACCCTTGGTTAGGGCTATTGTTTAAAACCTGGCTGAAAAGTCCTTATTTGTTGTTATTAACCCAGTGTCCAAACTTAAAGGAGTCTAGCAAGTAAAGCTGTCTGCCTTAACTGGGATGACAGCAGTGTAGATCAGCTCTGTGTCACTCACGGGTCATTTCACATTCTAGCGGGCCAAAATGCTGACAACAGGACCAGATTTTAGGAAAGACCCCATCCAACCTGCGCTCATGTTTCTAACCCAGATTCAGCCCTGCGGTCCTGAGAATTTCACCCAGCTTCATGAATAAGAGCAGGAAGATGCTCGCCGAAGGCGATGGGGGTTGAAGCGTGCCCCAAGGCACCCACACCCCTCGGTGTAGGTCTGGGTGCTTCTCAGTGGCCTCACATTAGCCTTTCTAGTTCAAAGATGGAGTAAAGAGAGTCCTTTCAGGGGGATCCCCTTGCAGGCAGCTGTATCGTGACAAGAACCCAAGCAGTCTAGCAGGAGGACAGCACCTCCTGGTTGTGTTACGAATACAATAACACAACCCAACATCACGATGCAGGATCTGATGGTCACATCAGCCTGTCAGTACTTGAAAAAGGACTTAACAACTCCAGGCTTCAGGTTGTGACTGCATTTTTTGTTCAGCTCTGAGCTATTGCTTGTATCTTTCAGGAGGTCTAATTGAGTTGGGAGTTAGTCAGCAGAGAAACGCTCCTCCCTGGAGAGTTAACAAGTTAGTCATTTGTGGGTTGCTTCTGCGCAAAATGTCCTGCAAGAAATCAGCCCAATAGCCTGCTTGAGGGATTGATAGCAAATGAGAGGAGCAAGGTGAAATACTCCTAGGAAGCTCACAGAGGTTAGGAAATGTAGGTCGTGTTTGCCAGCGAACTCACTGACTGACTAATTTAGTGCCATCAGAGTAGTTGCCCTCCCTAGGGAATGAGTCACCAGGAGCAGAGGCAGCGGCAGCAGGCAGGATGGCATCGTCATCCCCCTTACCCGCTCCTCACCATCACCTCTGGGAGGGGAGGGAGTGCTCCTCCACCCGCCACGGGTCCCAGCTGGGGGAGACGGACTCGCTCCCCGCGCCGCAGGGGTGCTCTGCCTACCCGGGGTGATGGCGTACCCACCTCTCGAGGAGCCTGCACATCGATGAACTCCTCGAAGATCCGCTGAGCCTTGGAGGCCAGCTTGGCTGCCGAGCGGGTCTTCTTGAAGTCCTCACAGGCGAGCCAGAACTCCAGGTTTTCCTCACTGAACTCCGTCTTCAGGAAAGCACGGAAAGCAGCCAGCCCATCTGCGAAAAAGACGTGGGGAGTTGCAACAGGAGGAGAAAGAGGGCAGGGAGCAGCCTCTTCAACAGACACCCCTCCATCCACCCCGGCTTACCAAAGACCATTTGACTTTTCTCCTGAGGTCTGCAATCCCAGGATGTGTCCTTAACTTAGATCACATCAGCTGGACTCTCATGAGCTGCCACCGAGCTGAACACCATTTGCTGTTGCTCTGAAAAAGCGTTCTGCCAGCTAACGCGGCAAAAGTCTTTCTTGGAGATCGGGGCACCTAACCTTTGAAAAATTCCTCCTGAAAACATCAGCCTTCAACACTACGGTCTCTTTGGCACCGCATCTTGTGCATGTTAATGCAACACTTTGTAGTGTCCTATCTGTCATTAAGAAAAACCTTTAATAAAACATACTGTCTGTGGACTTGACTCCTGTGTTTTCTGTCACTTTGCTTTATTGCCTAGTGACATATTTTTAGTTCTTATTTAAACAGAGGAAAGATCTTGGAGAGTCTAACTGTTACAGCTACAATAAAGGGGAGAGGGAAAGGACGCAGCATAATTACTACTTGTCTAGTCAGTGGTAAAAGTGTTCTTATCACTTGTTAATGCTTAGCAATTGTGACATTTCAGTAATGTAATCTGAGTCAGCCGGGGAAGATTAGAAATATGGAAAGATTTACTAGGCAGTCTGTGTCCTCTTAAACCCCTGCCTGGGTGTATTTATGGACACAGCTATTGTTTTTTATTTCCTTTCCCTGGCACCAGCAGAGTTGAAGTAGCTGAAGGTTTCACACATGCCCTTTCTCCTTCCTTCAGTCTTGGGATAAATTTGGCTCCTAATTTTTTATTTTTTTTTTCAGTAACAAGTTCCTTTTCCTGGTCTTTTTCTATAGGGCCTGAGTATTTGTAGCTTATGACTGGAAACCTCCTGAGTCAGCACTGGCCACTTCCAAGCAAGTGTCTAAAAATATTGATGGAATTGGGAACACACTCGGCAAGGTCAGACTCCCCGAAGGGGTGAGAGGAGCAAGTGTGTGTGTGCCTGGCAGGGACAGACAGAGACTGACGAGGGTCTGTAGGACCTGAACTCCTGCAGTGCTGGGGTCTGGGGGCTCCACCTGCCCCCTTTCTGCTGCAGGAGATCTCGGCAGTGCTGCCTTCCCCCCTTCCTCCCATGGCAGGGAGTGTGGGAGCTGGGATGGAGCCCGTGGGGCGATGCCTGATGCTTGGTGTGGGTCATTTCCACATGTCCACACCAAGCCCCAGTCCACCAGGGACAATGCTGGCCAATGTCACAGGATCCATCACAAACTCCCCTATAGCTTTATCCTTGTTTTCTTGCCGGCACCAGGTAGGCGAGGAGAAGCAGCAATGTAACACTGCCCTTTTTCTCCCCTGGATGCCCTAATCCTATTCCTGCATCTCTTGTTTCTGGTAATAACTTAGAACATGGAGATCTTTTTTTCAACTTTAGGTCCTGAGCCTCAAGCCCTAAGAAATGGCCCCCGGTTTTGAACAGCAACTAACAATTCTATTTCGGGCTGCTTGTAAGTCAGCAGGGATGTCTGACTGCCCAGATCCTCAGAAGAAAAGGCAGAGGAGATATTAACCTAGGCAGGACCAAACCACAGGCTAAACCTCTCCACTCTGTCTTTCTCCAAACTCCTTCATTAATGGGCTCCGCACCGCTAAGTGCTCCATCAGCAATTTGCCTGGCAAAGAGCACAGCAACCAGCACCTAAAATGGGTACATGCTGCCCTAGCTACGCTTGCTTCTCCCGTCAGCCCCAGGAGACCAAGAAATAGCCGGATCATACCAACTCATCCTGCCACTTCTTAATTAATGCATTCTTAGGAGAAGATCAGGGTTTCAGATTGCTACTGTGGACAAAACGAGGGCTCTCCTCCATGAGCACTGCAAAGCAATTAACAGTGCAAACTGTGCGTGCAAGCCTGGGGCAATAACGTGGCATTAGCTCCGGAGAAGGCTGCACAGCAGACAGTGCCGAAGGCATCTCCGGGAGCGGGGTATCTGTCAGGATCATGCTGCCCATGGCTTCTTTCAGCCTCTCCGTATATAACCATGGTGGATAAGGGAGATGGTTTAGGCCTGCTCCCCTTCCTGAAATCACCTAGAAGACAAAAATATTTTTTCAACCCCCCTAAATGCCTATAAATTTCACAGGGCCTGTGTGGGAGCAAGTGGAAGACTTGAGAATAGAGCAGGGGGTCTTTGCAGGAGGAAAAGGAGCAGATGCAACAGCAGGCTGGCAGGTTTCGCAGTAAAGAAAGTACAACAGGGAGAACGCAGCAGTGGCCTGAGATGTATGTCATACGTATCGTTAGCTCCTAGGATGTTTGACGTTAAATATTCCAGCACTCAAGCACACTGCTATGACTGTACAGCCCCCACTGTGTGTCCCCGCAGAGGTCTTGCTGCCCTTTCTCTGCCCTGGTCCTTTTTCCCATCCTTTCCTCTACAAGAGCCCGAGAGCCCCAGCACTGGTAGAGGACCACCTGCAGAAATAGCAGCTTTGTATGGCAAATAGAATATCTGCGAAATACGATATCTGCAAAAAGAAGGGCACGTCATGACTGATGAGTGAGAAAGGCATTTCCTTCAGCCCTGCCCCGGGGAGCAGCCGTAGCAGGTCCCTCCTGGGACTGGGAGGTTTCCATACGCTCTGCCTCCCGCCCTCACGTCAATCAGCTCCTTTTTATCTTGAAGTAAGTTTTGGCAGCAGGTAGACAAATACTAGTGTCTGGCTGTTCTCCATTTCTTTATATACACCTGTCATGCCCTCCTCACAGCCTTTGAGGAAAAGATGAGGCTGGACTCATGAGGACCTTGCAGAGGAGGCCTTGGATGCAGGAGAGGTCATCCTTGGCTCAAGGGCTTTGCACAGATTTAATCTTCAACCTTTGACCACCTGCCAGTGGTTACAGCTGTGCCTGGCAGCTGGAGATGGGAGCCCAGATGACTGGGCAGTGGTAAATCACTGCCCACGAGCTGATCACAGAACAATAACAAATCTGATTTGAAAGGGCAGGAGGGCAATTAGGTATGGGAACTGCCACCACCTGAGCTGGAATTTGAGCTGGATGTTGACTTTAATCTCCTCCTGCACATGAGGGCTATTAGGGAAGCATCACTGGTGGATGATCAGCATTTCAAAGCTCACTCCACCCAACTGGACAGCTTTTTTGCTGGGGCAACCAGCACTGGAATGCAGTGTGATATGAGCAGGAGAACTTCACCTGCTAAGTCAGCCTCCTGAAGTGTCCCAGAAGATGGTCAGAGCACCTAAGAAGTGCAATTCCAAAGGTATGCTTTACAGAAAAAGCACAGAAATGAAAAGCAGGGTTGGAAGCCTTCAGATGCAGCAGCACAAGATATCCCTACCATGGAGCCTGAAGGCATGGCCATTCAAGAGGACAGACACGTACTGGTATAGGTGCACAGCCTTTCAAGACAACTACTGGACACATTCAGGAATTTGACTCAGGAGTGGTGAGCCTTGCTTGAAGCCAAAGGAGTAAATCAGTATTGATGGACTAGATAGGATGGAGAATGGAGCTCTTCTACTGAGTGCCAAGAGTCTGAAAAAAGTGGAAGACATTTGCTTCTTACTTTTGCAGCATAAATAGTAGCCTCAAAACGCCCTGCTCTCCATTCAAATAGACCAAGGGAACGCACAAGAGGATTGTCAGGAAGGATTATGCAAGTACTTGTACATCACCCCGTCCCAAGATCTTGCAGTGCACCGCACGGCTGTAACCTTGCAGGTGCCCTGTGCACCAGGCAATGACCAGAATGTGTGTTTTATAGATCAGCCAGGCAGATCAATGACTGGGGCTCAGATGCTCCTGGTGTCCCATTCAAATCCTATTCTTCAGGCCATGGAGAGTGGACCTTTTCCCGCAAGAAGGGCTGTGGAGGAAGGGACTGAACTGGCTAGCACAAAACGCAGCACAAGTCTTAACCAAAGCAACCTTCAGCAACGTGAGGCCGAGCTTGGCGGTTTAAATCATTCAGGCAGACAGCTTAATAGCCAAGCATTAGCCGCTGCCCGAGTAGGCAAGTGATCCACAATCGTTTGTTTAATGCACGCATTTAACGCCATCGGGGCAAGCAGAGCTTCACGTAGGGAATAAAGGTAGAGTCCCGACGGCTGGTAGATGGATGGATTAGCTCTATGGAGCACGCTGGGTCCAGGGCCGAAGAGACAAGACCACAGTATGGCGTACGTGCCTGCTCTCACTGCTGCTTAGCATGGCTTCCTTGAATGTTAGCTGTCACCAGCACAATGCTAATGCTAATGCTGTTCTGGCTTCGAAAGAACTAGGAGTAGGCTGGGATATTCCTGTGCTGTGTAGGAAGAGGAGCGATGTGTAGACAACAGAAGGAGGAGGACAACAATAAAGTTTGGGCAGAAGAGCACAGAGATCACAAAAAATGGTGGAAGGAGGTGAGGGGGGGGGAAAGTCACCCTTGAGATAAAAATGGAAATTCAGCACAAAGGTTTTTCTGCATCAGATGCTCCATTGAAAAGTGACTAAGGGTTGAGGACAGACTGTCCGGCTGGATACTGGACAAATGAAAAGCCATGTGTCCAGCCCCACAAGGGATGCAGAATGAGACATGCTATTGCTTGTGTTTCCCTCCAGCAGCCTGTCAAAAGAAATCTCCATCTGGCTGACCAGCCTGTACCTCCTGGGCATGGGCACAGAGGGGGAATTACTCCTCAGTTACTCACATGCATGCACACACACTCTGCGGACCGCACTGAGCTCCACTTCCCTGGGAGCCACCGCTAACCCATACCGGCACAAAATGGGAAAAAACGTCACAATCTAGCATGTTAAAACCGCTGCTTGTGCTCCCCGAGCACCCAAGGAAGCTTGCCACATACTATCTGTCTCTTATTCTTCCAATTCCCTGCTACAAGTAGGATCAAACTCCTCTTTCCTGTTGCTTGCCATACTCGGAAGCCCTGACCCCAGGGAACGCTGCGGTGCAGCACCTGCGTCTCTGGCAGTCAGCTCAGACAAGGCTCCTCCTGCAAAAAGGGAATTGACTGGCTGACCCAACGGTTTCAAGCTGATTTGCTTCACCCATCAGCAAAACCAAGGAGGATATTGCATTGACCTGCTCATCTGGGGCTGTCAACAAAACGGAGCTGAGCTGCATCCTACCATTCAGCAACGGTTACTCTACGAGGGCTAGGCTGAGGGATGCTGAAATCCCAACGCCAGTGCAAAAGGAAGGTGGGGGTGTGACAGAGAGAACCTTTCTGCCTTTCCTACTCGCAGTCTCTTGCTAATGTCGACACAAATTATTCTTTAAATGACTGGGGAATTAATCCACATTAGGCTACTCTATACAGAGGAGCATTTCCCAGCCTGGGAATCTCTGGAGATGCACAACCGCTTCAAAACCCAGGGGGTTTCAATCCTCTACTCAAGATGCTTCCAGCCAGCAGCACGACAGGATCAAACGTTTTACCTACAGAGGCCATTCATTAAAACAAAGGGAAGAGAGGGAAGGATGGGGAGGGGGCTCCAGAGGGCCATCACACATCAAGGGTTATTTGACAAAACCAACCATAATGACACTCTCCACAGAGTCTGTGTGATGTACCTGTTCAAATCACTTCCATTTAGAAACCTCTTGGAGACTCATGAAAATAGGAAAGCAGAAGAGTGTAAGTCGTTTGCTTTTCCTGTGAAGAGCACTGCAGCCCCGCGAGCGAGCTCCCTGTGCAAGGGGCCACCCTGGCACTTCAGAGAGTGTTTTTAAGGAGCTCTGATCCACTTTCTTGCTCCTTGGAGCTCTTTTTTGCACCTGTCCATCCCCTGGCAATACTACCCGCAAAAAACTTGAGCACTCTTGGGTTGGGTTTTTTTTACCTCCCAAAGAACAAGTTGTCTGGAAGGGACCCGAAATGACTGTAATATCTAACTGCAGCAGAAAGGGCCACTCAGCCCCCTCAAACTGGCATCACCATCTCCCTTCCAAAACAGATGAACTGTCCACCTAGCAAAGAAAGAGTTTATGACAGATGCGTCAAGCAGAAGTGGTCTACCTGCTGATGCTTTGAGCCCCCAGGGGAAATTCTCCCAGAGCCCAGCTGGTGCTTAGCCCATGCCCCCAAGCACAAACTCAAATTTCCCCCGGCTAATACTGTTCACCTGGGCAGTCACCGAGGAATTAGACTGAGACAGTTCTGTCCCGCTCTTGGCACTAAAAGTAGAATATGAGCTGGCAGCTTCACTACAGACGCAGGCAGGCCGGGCGCTGCTTTTCTTACTCTCAAATGTTGGTCAGATAAGGCACAAGGCTTCCTCACCCATCTGACATCAGCACATCCCTAACAGCAGAAGTGTCTTTTGTCCTGCTCTCATAGTAGATCTTGGGCAATTCTTCTGTGTGTTGAATACAAGTACACATAAGCAAACCCACAGTGATTTTACCATGTAATTCCTCTTACGGATATACGCTCTTCTCTCCTTTACAGCAGTGTAACTAAAATAACACCCCTGTTTCAGCGGAGCCTTTTGTATTTGCACCATCATAACCCTTGACTGCCAGGCTAGCAATTCCAGAAACTTCAGGTGCAGTTTATTAAACAACACATTTTTTTTGTCGCTGATCACTAGGCAATGTCACCATGACTGCTGATAAAAAAAAAAAAAAAAAGAGATTAATTTAAATTGTAAAGATCACCTTCTGTTGCTATTAGAAACTGAATATTTTTCATTAAGTGCCAGAGTTATCAGAATTACTTTCCGTTCTAGAGACAGGAAAAATTCTGATAACTCATTTATCACTCTATAAGGCTAATTTATTAATAAAACCAGACAGTCTTGTGGAGGCTGTTGGACGAAATAATTGAACCAAGGTTTGATTTAGCACTTGCAGCAGTCAGCTGAAGAGGGAACAATCTGTATAATGTCAGTACATACATGCCTAAATTCACCAGCTTTTGTAACCAAAGCACTTTTGCTGCAGTCTGTACCTAAAATTCCAACTTTTTCACTGGTGAAGGAGGAACGGGGGCTCAAGGACAGAATTGGAACACTGATGGCAAAATCCTGTCCTCCCCCCTCCCCATCCCCCTGGCACCCTATAGCCTCTGTGCATTTCCCCGTCTTGTTTTGGATTTCCATGAAAGAAATGTTCCCCCTTAGCCATAGCCAACTCCACCATGTATTTTTTTTCTACTGCCTGCAAAAGCGGTGATCTCAGCAAGATACTGCTGCTAAAATTACATATTGCTTTTTCTGCCTTGGTCAGCCAGCCTGTTCAAAGTTGTCACTTAATTCCCTGCCAAAACTGTTGTCAATTCAGTAGAAATCCAGCAAAATTACACTTTATTTAAAATAATAATATAATTCTACACTTATATCTTTAAATATAAGTGCAGCAGAATCTGTAAGAAAGCCAGGCACCTTATTGCGATAAAACAGCTCACTGCCCACGGTGACTTTTCCCCAACCTTGACTCACGCTTGTTTTATTCTCCAGGAAAAGACATTAATGAACACTGTGAACTTCACTGTCTTTTTTATAATTTCTCAGCGTGAAGGTGTTGGTGAAGCAGAATAATATTTTCTGAACAGAACTGATAACGGTTGATCTATTGAACGGAGCGAGATGCACTGATTATATGTTTGCACAAGGTTCCTGGATGCGAAATCTTCAGGTTTGCCCTAACTGTAAATTAGCTTCTGCTAAGGGCTGCCGCGTGTGATTTCCCTGCTGTGGAGCAAGGCGTTCAAGGTTACCGGACCACACACACTGCTGGGTCGTAGCTCCCCCAGCAAAGGCTGAGCTTCGACACGGCATCCCTGCACAGCAGCTTGGAAAAGCAGCTGGAGGGAGAGGGGAATGAGCTGGTGCTGCCAGTCTCAAGGGGCTTTAAGTGAGCCAAGCACCTGCCATGCACTTCTGCAAGAAGACCGGAGCCAGGGGCACGTGCTACACACAGCCACAGCCTCGGGGTGCTGCCCCCAGTGCACCCCCAGGAGCCGGAGAAGACCAGGCCATGGGGTGATGACTCTGTTGTGATCACCCAGCCGGTCAGGAGCAAAGCCAGGATGGGAACCTGCATAAAGTCACTCCCTCACCTCCTAACCAGAGGACAAATCCTGCCTATGAACGAGGGCGAGCACTGCCTAGCAGCTGCCCGAGGGACCAGTCCTGTCTCACGCAATGCACGCTTCGTTTGCCCTAGCTACAACCAGTAGTAAGGGCACGAGGGGCAAAAAAAGGTAGAATTCAATCTCTTACTCACATTTATGGGACAAAAGGACATCAAAAGAGTCTGCCCATCTTGTTGCTTCTTCTGTCGACAGTCTTCTGTAAAGAAAGGAAGACACAAGTTACAGACAACCCACGGCCGCTGATCCCCTCTGGGGCTGTTTGACAGGGACACCAAGGAAGGCTGGAATTCTTCTCCCCTTACTTTGGAGGTCTACAGTGTAGAGATCTCCAGGTGAGCAAGTCACCCTGGGCTGCCTTTAGAATCCCTGAGGAGATACACCAAGGGGCTTACAGGGACTTGAGTGTCCTCATCTCTCATGCCCAGGTTGGCAGGTAAAACAGGCCAGATGAATCTCACCCAAAAAGGGACCAACTTTTCCTCATAGGCTCTAAGCAGAGGCCCAGGGAACAAGTTCAGATGTGGATGTTTATACTGTAAAAGGCAAAAGTCAAGCGAAATGAAACCCACCCCTGCAGAAGTGTTTACTTTCCAGACCCTCAGAAGAAGGTTAGTCTTAGCTCAGATGTAAGCAGCGACTTGTGATCAGATGAATCTCATCCCGCTCATCCCAAAATCGAGACTCTGGATTGCCTGAAGCATCTCCCTTCAGCATCGTACAAACTAACGCAGGACTTTTGGGTAGCATTTCATCGCAAGGCTTAGCTAAAGAGGACCATGACCTGAAATTGCTGGTCACCTCTCATACCGAGTCAGCTGCTCAGACATTGATTTATGATGACAGAGGGGGAAATTACATCCTCAAATATGTGCTGACAAGTCCCACATACAGCAATAGGGATTGTGCGTGTGTCCTGTCTCACAGGAGAACTCATCTCAATGATCCAGGTATTTTTGGAGGCTGTTCCTGCTGTCTCAGCACTGTTTCGTTTTCCTCCTTCCTTGTGGCTACAAGAACCAGTCAAGGCTTATTCAAAGTACAATCAAAGGAAGACAATACTAGAGGGAGTGGGTGGGCAGGGAGGGGAAGGACAGAAACAGGGTTGGGGTGGGATGCTGCAGCTATACTCACTTCAAAGCCCGGTTGGGCTTGTCCGGAAGAATAGCTGTGAAATCATTATATGAGTCTGATTTGTGAGACAGGCAGCCCAGGCGAGTCCTCATCCCTCTGTTCCTGCGGTCGATGAGGGGGAGCAGGGGTGTAAGCAGGGGAAAACCAAAGAAGATGATGATTATAAATCTAGCCAGAGTGGCAAAAAAAGCCCCCAAAATACCCAAAACCAAACCAAAAAAACCCTCAGTGGCTCTGTGCCTCATCAGACCTGTGCCTTTGGTTCCCTCACCTGTGGGAGGGACCCTGAAACATCTCCAGTAAGATGCCAAGTAGATGGTAAGGACAGACACAGCACCAGAGCAGCGAAGGCTCACCCCCACCAGTCCTTCAGCTGCTCTGACTGCCAAAAAGTCTTTTGAAGGCTGCGCTTTGGGATGGTTTCTTGGAAAGACCTCTCTGGTCAGGTGTGGGAGGAGAGCAAAGTGCAGCGAGACCAGAAATCAGTCGCCACAACCCAGCAGAGCCAGAAACAGCACAAATACCAGGGCTGGAGGGCAGGAGGGGGCTGGAGGAAGAAGAGAGGGAGTAAGGCACCCGTAAGGTGAGCCTGTGCTGCAGTGCCATCAGACCCTGGCCAGGATCAATCCCAAGCAGCTCCTTCGGACTCAGGGTTACATAAGCAGGCTAAGACAGCCCCTTTCCTGACAGGCTTACCCAGGCAGAAAATGGCTTTTTTGCTTTTTTTCCCTTCGATTTTCAAAGCAGCCCCAGAGCCCTCGCTCCTCCGCCAGCCCCTCGCATCCTTGCCAGCCCCTTCCCGGGACAGCCGGCACGCCTGCAGCATCCTCCGTTATGCAACCCCGGGACAGGGAGGAACACAAAGGGAGAGGGACACGTAACACACATGCATCACACGGGCTGGCATCATCCCCTCTCAAAAGCATATGGGTGTCAGTGGATGGTTTTACGCGGTCTCTAGAAGGGCAGAGCCCGTGATTTGCCTCTCCAGCCTAAGGGCATCTCTCCTGCTAGATTCCCTGGACGTGGAATGAGGCCGTTCTCTCCTCCAGACCACGGGAGGAGGGTTTGGTGACCCAGTCGCTACTTGTCAGCTGCTAGACTCACTTTCAAACTGGAGAAAGCCCTTCTCTGAGCCCTGCTGCCAAACAGATGCCAAATACTTTCTGTGACTGCAGAGGCAAGTACGGTATTTTTTCCCTTCCATATTTAATTCTTGCAGAACACTCCAGCACCAGCAAATGAGCCAATCTGTAGCATGCCTGTTCCCCCCGCTCCTCCCGCCCTTCAGAGAGTTTCTATTATTGCACATTTTAATGTAATCTTTACAGCAAATTAAATGTTAATTAAATGCAACGAGTGTCTCCCTTGTGCAGCACAGGCAGCTCGCAGCATTTAACAAGCACGAAAACCTGGAGATCTTCAGTCGCAGGAATTGTCACACCGCCTTGAACTGCAGACCCGCGGCCGGTGGCCTCGGGATGCTTCGCTGTGTAAACCCCAACAAGCAGCGCAGAAATACTGTCTGCAGAGCGTCGTGTTCCTGGCCGAGCACGCTGGACCCACTGGGCTCAAACAGACACCCAGTCTGCTATAGGATCTTTCCGGTACCTTCCCCGATACCTCCTACCCCCAACCTTTCTCTTCCCTGCGCTGCTTGTTCTAGCAGGCTCACGAATTTCTCAGCAAGAGGTGTGACATGCATTACCGCAATGCTGCTCAGATTTCTCTCTGATGCCTGAGATCAAGGGACTGCAGCAGGGCGGGGGGGGACACAGAGGTGCTGTGCCACCAGAAAGGAGCTTGTCTCTCACGGAACACTGATCTCTAGGCGAGGACTTCCAAGACAGGACACAGGAGAAAGAGAGGGAAGGAAACTGGGTCTTGCAGGAGGCGGAGAGGCAAGGGAAGGGCAGGAGGGAAGAGGGGACACTGCAGCGAGCTGAAAGGCACGCTGGACAAGGTAGACAGCGACAGGACGGGCAGGGGTGAGGGATGCATCATGTCTTTTCAGTTACCTCCGTGGAATCAGTAAGGCAGCCATTCAGGCATCCAGTTATAGTTAACCCTTTAACTGGCTGGCTTGGACAGCAGTCGGGGCTGTTTGCAGGAGGCAGGAGTGCGGGAAGGAGGGATTTACTGTTTCATGTCCTGGCATTTAAAAAAAATTCTATCAAAAAATCCTCTGGGGAAAAAAAAAAAAAAAAAAAAAGCAGGGCCAGTTGTTCTCAACCCATTTGATCCTTTCCTTGCCTCCTAGCGCGGAAGGTCAATTTTTCAGTGGAAGATGTTCAGAGTTGAGGGATGATCACAGAGGAGACACAGCATTTCCTTCTAAGACCAGGACCACGGCTTAAGTCCAGCTTCAGGTCTAAAGTGATTTGAGTTTGGCGTCACAGCTCACCATGGAGTGGCAGGAGTTGGCATTATCGCACTCATCATTCAACACCTCTGAAGGTCTCTCCTCAACAGGCAGAGCTCCAGGCTGACCTCGCTAAGAAGACCAAACTACCTCTTGTCCCTGTCCCTCCAGGTCATGGCTGATGTTACTGGCCAGGCATCACGGAAAAGCTGGCACTGCAAATAAAATAACAGGAGGACTTCACGCGTCTGCAGATGCTGGTCCTTTCACCATCACAGGCTCAAGCACTCACACCAAAATAACTCAAAGAAAGCATCTCCAATTTGAGGTTGGTGGGAGCCTGTGGAGAGCCACCAAGGAGATGCACAGTCTGCAAGGGGGAGGCAGGGAGGGAGGGAGGGAAGGAGGGAGGGAGGGAGGGAGAGAGGGTTGGCAGGGCACCCGTGAGCCTTGGCACACAGGCAGCTGGTTGAATAAATCTCACATCGGAGAGCAAAGGTGAGGTCCCCCAGCCAGGAGACCAACGGGACAGAGAGCAGGACTGTACAGTAAGCAAAGGGCAAAGGGTTCTTGTTTGCTAGGACAGGGCCAAGCTCCAGGTAACCCCCACGTCCTCTTGCCCAGAGGGAGCAACCGAGGAAGAGACAAAGGAATGGATGAGAGCAAAGAGGCCAGGACCCTGCTCTGCTGGGGCCTGGGGAGATCCCAGAGCTTTGGCTGCTCCACGCAACAGCCCTTTTAAAACCTGATTACATTAAAACACACACAAAGCCTCTTCCCAACTAAATTAATGGAACTGGGATTGCGCTATATGCCAGTGAGTGCATTTCCTTAATCCCTACCCTGACCGACTGCTTCGATGTGCTTTAACTGAAATCAATCCTTGTAATTCCATAAGCCCCTTAAAATTTCCTCATTAACAGCCTCACCCACATGTGAGGCCACAGCACAGCATTTCCTAGAGTCCAGCAGCCCCTACCCCTCTTTCCCACTGCTGCTGTGATGTGCCAGCTGGAAGCAGAGCCGGGTACCCCCTCCCTTGCAGCCTCCCCTAGCATCCTGCTTTTTGGGGTACAGTTACGAAACAGCCTTCTGCTCGCCTCCGCTCCCAGCCACGGCAACCTGCACGGCTGAGCAGCACCGAACTTCCCTGCCATCCCAAAGTCTGTCTGACTTCACGGATGCCGAGACCGGTATTTCCCGTGAAGGCAATCCCACTGCTAGGCTGACGTACCCACGGGCATCACCTCTGATTGCAAATAAGCCGGTTCTGACTTTAGAAATATAACGTGGCATCTAAAGGCATCCTAGCAAGAGTCTACGTGAGGGGGGGTTTGCCTCCCACTCCATCATTCATCCTACCTCCCCCTCCTACCGTAGGACCCCGGTCAAGGAGAATTGCCAGTCTCAGCATGGATGTATTTCGGGGGGTTTCTCCATGGGAGACAGGAAGGCAGGGGTGTGATTGTGACATTCAGGTTGTCACATCACCTCAGGAGATCACCTGAGCAAAGATTAAGAAGCCATCCCAATAGAAAAAATTAGCAGCGCAAAGGTTAAACAAACAAAAGAAACAAAAAAACCCCAAAAACAAAAACAAAAAAGCCACCCAAACATGAGGTCTCGGGGGGCTTCAAGGGATTAAGACCATCCATTCACATGCAGAGAAAGCCAGAAAAAAACGAACGCAGAGGCACTGCAGACAGACAGACACAGAGAAAACGATACTCACTGCCTTTGACCTGTCCTCTCTGCTGGTGGCTCTGTGCCGACAGCGTGCTGGGAGAAGCTCTGGGGAGAGAGCAGAGCGGTCTTCTTCAGAGACAACCCCCCTGCGTGGGGTGGAAGTCACACCTCGACACCCCTCCCCTCCCCACCTCTCTCCGTGCAGCAGCAGCGCAGCTCGGAGCAGCTCTCGCATCCCGCAAAACCCCGGAGCAGCCTCAAGCCCGCAGCCTGGGCTGGGCTGTGCAGCTGGCTCGTGGCTCCCACCGCTCGTGGCTCATCGCCGGCACCACTGAGGAGCCCACCGGCTCCGCATGCCTCGCTGCGACCCCTCCTCACCCACCTGGCAGCAAAACCCCAGCTTCTCCCACGATGGGGATGAGGGACCACTCCGCACGGGTGGCGGATCCCAAAGGCTGGCAGGGAGCATCTGGGGGGTGGAGGGTGGGGGGATG
>JAVJGJ010000030.1:7597973-7608406 GCA_035590215.1 Microhierax caerulescens
GCCCCCCGTTCTTCTCCCAAAGAGTGCACATGCTGCTGCCATCTGCAAGTTTGCGCCACCGTCTCCGCTCAACGCGGTTCTCTCGCCTCCAACATGTTCTCCTTTCGCTCCAATTAGTCTTACTTTTAAGTAGCTCAGCCCCAGCGTTCCCCCCGGGTCTTAGACACAGATACCCAACTATCCAAAGGAAATACAGCCCACCATTTTAAAGTAAAAACAATAGCGAAGGGAGGATGGGGGGAGGGGGGGGGGCAGGGGATGAAAAGATGGTGATGATCTCAGAGCTGCAGGCACCAGCACAGACTGATGTTTTCTCCCAGCATCAAAGCCCACCACTAATCCCATTGAAATGGGGATCACCCCAGAACCAGTCCCGCTCCTGTGTCAGCTTCTTAACGTAAGAATACGCCGCTTTCTGTCCCTGCCTGCTAATTACAAGCTGTGTCTGTGTCCCTTTGACCATTCATAAGATGCCACAGGAAGATTAATGCACAGGGAGAAGCCCTACCATGACATTAATAGGGGTGATATCTGAAGAGCACCCTTCCCCTCCCACTTTGCCTGCGGAGCTATCCTTCCCCCCAGAAAACCGGGGCAGGAGCAAGTAAAAATCCCTCCCCCGGGGACTTGTAGCCAAGCGAAGGACCACAGGGCCTCTCATCACCCACCAGGGGCCTCCTGGCTCTTACCTGTCTTGCAGCAGGCAGCAGGGTGGTGGCTACGTGGCTTTTGGTGCTTGATGGACACGGCTGGTTGGGACCCTGAGGAACAGTGTCTGCTGACTCCCGGTGCATCAGGGAGGGCAGAGGACCCAGCCCGGCCACAGTTATCCCTGGAGGAGCAGCGGCACTGTGCCACTTTTCCTGGCTCCCAAGCCCTGCATCTCATGAAAAGAACAAGAGCTGGTGGAAGGAGGGGGGTTACGGAAGAGAGGGAAGGGGGAGAAAGGAGAGCGAGAGCGCGCACTCTCGCAGATGCACACACACAGAGCAGACAGAGGCTTGTATAGGATGGCACTGCCTGACTTGCTCTCATTATTGCTGCGGGCTGGCTGCTGCCCATGGAGAAGTTGCCAGCATCCGCTGCTGGCCGGAGGCACGGCAGGGAAAAGGGACAGGGAAGAGATTAGGACCTCATGGACCATCAGAGCAAGGAAAACTACTGCCTGGGTACCGGGGGCTTTGTTGTCTTTCTTTGCTTTTACCTGGGAGGGGGAAGGGCTGTGCTAGAAGGCAGGGAGGGATTGTGCTGATAGAGTTCAGCTTTTCCTTGCTGTCTCCTTTCTTCCTTTGAACACAAAAAAAAATCCCCAACCCCATTCCTCCTCAGCTGCACTGAAGGATGGCGTAGGGCTAGCCTGACCCAGAGCTTTCAAAGATGGCGTTGCATCAAGATGGACGGAAAGTGGGTTGCACATACCCGAAGCACCAGCGTCACGTAAAGCTCAGCATCCCCCTCTCGTTCCCACTTTCTGGGTCATGCCGATACAGGTCCAAGGACCTGGCGGGGTGTTTGGAGGGTATGGAAAGACACAGCCAGAACACCTCCCCTCTGCACGTCGCACAGAAAGCTGTGCACAGAACTGCCTGCCGTCCCTGCCGCTGCTCCTCTGCTGCAACCACAGACCCAAACCACCAGGGATTCCGAGACGTAGCCATAATCCTCCCCAAAGGGGCACCGGTTCCTTAATCTACAATGTGCTTCTCTAAAGCATCACGAGCTTAGAAGCACGCGATCCTTTGGAAGGAAGCGAGAGCTTTGTGACTAATGCCTTTTTCAACATTTTGGAAAGGTCTCACACCTCTTCCCCTCCTCTGCCCTAGCAGCTTACTGCTCAGAGGGGCTGGGTCTCACCTGGGATGCTCAGTTTGGTCAGAAGGATTAAAATGAAAGCCAAGTCCGATGCTTCAGGTATCATAGCCTCCCCTGAAACGCCCTCAGCCACCTGCTTACTGCGGCTCCCTATTCTGAGGTTTCCCACCGGTGATGTCAGAGGCAGGTGGATATCTAGCCACAGGGCTGCTGTTAATAAAATAATTCACCGGGTGTGATGCACTGAATTACAAGCACAGAAAGTCTCCAAGTCAACACCCTCCACAACAGTTAATCTGACAGTACACCGCTTTGCCAGGTCCATATCTCTCTCTAAGTGACTGTGTTCAATTATACACCTTCAAGACTCACCTGAGATCACACGCCTGTCTACAGCAGAGCAGGATAGGACCCAGTCCTACTGAGCCAGACTCCAGCACCCCCACCGCCTGCCTGAGCAGCTGGCCTCAGGATGTTGGCGTCCAGCTCCTGAAAACATCTCCCTCACCAGTCACTCTGCCAGGAGCTGTCAGAACATGTTTCAGGGCACAGCATGCCATCAGCCCTGGAATAGAAAAGGTCTTACTGCAGATCCAGAGCTACAGGTGGCTTCCTCGACTGTAGCACCGGGTACGCAGGCCCAGGAGGTGATTGTTTCAGGACCTACAACCAGGTATCCTTATTCCCACTACAAGAGGAGCAAGAAGATGAGATCTGGTGCTATGGCAAGATCCCGACCATTTCCCCACCACGGAGAGACCCCAGGGGCGCTGGGGATTTGGGTCCCTTTAGGCTGCTGAAGTAGGGAGTAATATCGCCGCAAGGCGCGGGCATCTGCATTACTTCTATCGCTAATCAAGCTGCCTGGGGACTCAGTGGGTGCAGGTCAGCTTTCTGACACCCCAGGGCTGGCAGAATTCCAAATGGAATTCTCTATAGGGCTGTTGTTAATGCAGATATACTGCGAGTGCAATCTCCTCGTATGTTCAGGGGGAACAGCGTGCATCACCTTTGGGGAAAATAACACCCACATCTGTGTCTTCTGGGGAGTGAGGGGCCATCCTCTCTGTGCCCCAAAGCATGCAGCCAGCTCCCAAGCCTCCAGGACGCCATGCAGCTGGCCAGGAAGGCAGACCCTCCGGCATCCTCGCAACCGTGCGGCTGCGGTCCCACTTTCCCAGCAGGAAAAAGGACAAAGCACCTTGGACGATTTGCAATACAGTCTGCAGGACTCCAGACATGCCACTCACGAGGGGACACTGCCAGCACTGCTGCCCGTCACCTCTGTGAGGGCTTTATACAGGCAGGGACACGGCTTCTCCCCAGGGGAGCCAGGATTTCCAGCTGTGCGTGGAAAATCGGAGGGTTTGTTTTGTATGCATGCGAAAGCCTAAACTTAGCGAGCAAGATGTTAATTTGCGAGGGGAAAATAGGCCGCATTTATGTAACTGAGAAAAGCCGCAGCGAAGGCTACAGATCCAATGGGAGAGGAGTGTATGCTCAGAGCTAACGACAAATGCTGCTATTCACTCAGCTCTGTCGAGAGCTCCAGCAACTGCATATTCACCGCCCCACGGCCCGGAGAAACGGCTTTGAGGCTTTCCAGGCTAAGAATAGGGGTCTCGTTGTGTTTGCTGCTCCACGGCCCGGGCATTGTCCAGGATTAGAGGCACCAGGGTGTGGAAGCCCGGCTAAACAAGCGCTGCAAATGGCAGCATCTATGCAAGCCTGTGAGCAGTGCAGGGCTCTCGGCTCAGCAGGGGCGGAGAGAGCTGAATAAAGGGCGAATTCATTCACAGCCACGCAGGATGGCATTAGTGCTGGCCCTTTGCTCACAGAGACATCTCCTACGGTGGATGGGGCCCTCACAAAACACAACTCCTTGTGCATAAACAAAACCCAAGCATCTTCCAAAGCGGGCAGCTGGGGCAGTGCCATTACTGGAATTAGCAGCTCGTCCTGGCTGTGAAGCCTGATGGCTTGGATCCACCTCAGGAACCCTGGTCCCTGCAGGGGCAGACAGCTCCACCGACAATCCGCCTGCCCATGACCTTCCTCTCCCCTTCCCCTCACACAGACACATTCTGCCCCCCTGAAACCAGGTCATGAACCCAGCAATGGAAATAAAAGCCCCAGAGCTGGTCCATCACGTGTTTTCCAGATACCACATACCTTAAATCTTCTAGCTCCGGAAACCATCAAGTGGCAGAGCTGGCACCAGTGGGAAACAGCAAGATACTGCTACTTGCCTGGCTTTGAATTTGTGACCCTGGGACTCGGGGAGAGCCCTTGATTTGTTAAACTGGGCTTGCAAACGGCAGCGGTGGCAAACTCACTCCCGTGGGGACACCAAGAGAAAAAGCTGTTGTGGATGCTTCCGTGGCCTCTGGCTCCACTAGTCCCCAGTCCTGGGGCCGTGTTCCCAGACACCTATCCAAAAGCAGCAGGGGATGGGACTCCCAGAAAGGACGGTGACCCAGGGCTTTGACTTTTCCTGTAAGCCAAGTCCAAGCCAGGGCAAGTCTAACAGAGGCGATGACTGCTGTACTGTCACTTCTGAGTGACTGAAGTCCAGCCTGGGAGGTAAGGGAGACCACCACGACACCGGTGACCGAAGGCTACAACCGATATTAAGCACTGTTTTCAAATAAAATGAGGGGTTTGATACACAGAAGGAAAAGCTCTGCGAAACAGATTAATCTCCTGAGGGGAAGCACAGTCTCTGGAGAAGGTCTCTCTTGCTAAAACATCACATAGCAGAAAACTCTTTTGGGAAAGGACTCTTGCAATAACCTCTCTCTCTCCCCTAAGGCAAATACCCCTGGGAGCAACACTCTCGGTAAAGCATTTATGGAGAAAAAGAGTCTTTAAAACCCCCTGCTATTAATTCTACTGCTGCAGCAAGGGTAAATGCAACACCCAGAGCTCAGAGGTGAGCCATCATCTTCCAGTGCTCCTTCCTAATCACAACTGAGAAGGATGTAACACCGTCCCTACTGCTCGCTCATTTCCCTCGGCTGTAGCTCACTGCTCACTCAAACTCACCCACTGTGAGCAGCAACTCTGCAAAACATGTTTTGGAGTCATATTCTGGCTTTGTGGTGCACAACAACAGGGGACTTCCCATCTGTTGCTGTTTGTTTAGCCCTTGCATTGCTAAACTAACATCTGGGAAAACTGCTGAGCCTCTATTTAAAGAGCAGTGCCCAGGGAGGGGAGACACATGTGTCTTTACCCTCTGTGGAAGATGCTGTGACCCAAGTACCGTTTGGCAAAGAACAAGAGGCCCAAGAACCAAGTCATCCCTCTCCACTGCCCATTAGATGCTCTCATGACACTGGCCATGGCATATAAAACAGTCCAGCCATTTCAACCCTGAGAACTGGCTCCCATACCTGGAAAACCACATGCCAGCTCTGACCAAGCACCTGCAGAAATTCATCTTTCGGATCTCTATCAGTGCAGCCCTGCGGAACCCAGAGCCGTGCTGTGAGGCAGCAGAAAGTCCCTTACGAGTAGCAATAAGCCGGGATGTTCCTTATGGGGCTAGTCCAGCAGGCAAGGCAACCCCTGTAAGCAACACTGGTGGTGAGACAGGGCTGGCTCCGGTGCTCCTGCCAGCCTAACCCATCACTTGCCTGACATTGACACTGCTTAGCCTTCACCGGTGCTGCCTCCGAGGCTGGGGAGGGTGTAATCCTCTCTCTATAACCTGCCACTGTGTCTCCAAGGGGCTCAGCAGCGTCCAAGGGCCCAACACCTAATTTCAGTGCAGCCCAGCTCCCTAAAATAGGCCAGAAAAAAGTTGCCGAGAAGTGAAAAAAGATATAAACCAGAGCTAGGCCAGGTAAGACAAAGTTACAGGATTGCTGCAGCAAGGGAAGTTGGTAGCTTAAAAACTCAAGGAGGACAACATCAGCATTGAAAATTCTATAGGAAATGCAGAGGCAGAAGACAGCAGCTGAGCACCATTAAGGATCTGCTGCAGGGAGCACTGGAGACCAACATTTCTGCTCCTGCCAGTGCCTACGGGGCCAGCAAAGGCTCTTTGGATGCCTTAGGGTGAGGAGGGTAGAAGCCTACTAACGCCTGGTCTAGCAGCTCGTACTAGCGCTTGGTGCAGTGGCTTGTGAAAACCTGCCTGTCCCCGCTGCGCGTTAAAAGCCATAAAGTTATATTTATTAGCCAAGTTGTGCCGTCTCCTTACGCATGGCTAAAGACGTCCAAAGAAGGTGACCCACAGAGAGGGTTGTATTTCAGGGTTTTCCATCATTTGCCTTTAGCAAAGGCACCACTTGCCCGACATCAGGCAGATGGGATGTTCCCAAGTCCCCACAGCTGCATGGGCAAGTGAAGTTGATCCAGACCCAGATGATCCCGAGCCCAGACCGCCTACAAAGGTTCCAGGAGTCCAATGGACCTCAGGCAGCACCCAGAATATGCACAGGTACAATGTAAACAGTCCCTCTGCTCTTAAAAAAAAATCCAGGATTGGGAACACGATCATCCACAGGGTGTGTAAGGTTAAATCTGAGAGAAATACACAATGAGATTAAGTAAAAAAAAAAAAAATAAAAATTGGACTTTCACAACTACCTGAACCTGAATATCAGTATCTCTCCCTCTTGGAAAACATCAACACCTACTAAAGAAGAGGAAGAAGTCAAATATAAAACAAACCGCCGAAGCACACCAGCGTAACTGCACGGGCCAGGAACGGAGATTTGGGACAACACCATGTGCAATACCAAGAACACCCAGTTTGTTCACCGGCCAGCTCTCTCACACCAGTCTCTGCCTTCCCTGCTCGCAGATGGAGGGAAGCAGCTTTTCTGTTTCAAAGGGAACCATTTCACACCCAAGTCACAAGGCAGCGAGCAAACAGCGCGGTTGTTTGCTGGGCCAGTAGCTCAGCCTGGGAATTCCAGCAGCACGCAGGTTCTCCTCAAGAGCACGGCTCCAGACCCCAAAATCAGGTTTTGTAGCTGAGACCACACCACGCTGAGCAGAACAAAGAGACAACAACGTGTGCTTTGCTGTCTGCACGGCTGTTTACAGCCCAGCGTGGTATTTGCTTTTTCACAATAGGACAAGCTTGTTGACTCATGTTTAGCTTGTGACCCAGTATAAACACCAGCAGCTCTGCTGACAGAACAGCCGGTTGTCTGCTGCTGTCTGCAGAACTGGGGGGGGTGTGTGTGGGGTGTGTGTGTGTTTCTCTTAAATACAACTTGCATTTCTCCACATTGCATGGCATCCTAGTTTTTTTCATGGCCATTTTTCCATTTGTCAAGGTTTGAATCCCAGCCATATCCCTTTCCCAACAGCCTACAGATTCTCCAAATTTGTACTGGTTTGTTAATAACCATATGAAACTACCTTTTCTATTCAGCACCCAAGACTGAAAGAAATGTTCCTGGGACAAGCACCTGAAAAGGCACATTTAATTCACACACCCCCTCCCTGGGTAGCATCATCCAACCATTCCATACCCAGTTTCACTCAGAGCCACACTAGGTATGACTATGCCAAAAAGACTTGGCATTTGTCACGTACTGCCTCTTCCCTAGCAATAAGACCTTTTAATCTTGTCAGAGGATGTTACTTTGGTTTGAGAGGACTTTCCTCCAAAAACCCACATGGTTTACTTGTCCAACATCTTCCAGACTGCTTTTGTTTCAGATTTTTTTTTCTTCCGCAAATGAAAATTAAATCACTCACCCCGGTCATCTTTTCCTTCCTTCTAGAGATAGGTACTGCATGGCTTTTACAGCAGTTGGGTTCCTCACCCATCCACCATAATTTGTCAAAAATCATAGAATCATAGAATTGTTTATGTTGGAAAAGACCATTAAGATCATAGAGTCCAACCATTAACCCAGGACTGCCAAGATCACCACCAAATCATGCTTCTAAGTGCCTCAATCACCCCAGTGAAATCACTTCAGGTAACTTTTTGTTAAAATTCCTGACACCCAGACAGCTTGAGACCACCTGATATCCTGAAAGCCTTCTTGAATGCATTTTTTCCCTCTATTCTAAGCAAAGATCCCACCTCCTTGTCATTATCAGCAGCAGTGCTAGTCAGCACTTCTTTCTCTTGAACATTCTAACGATGACTAGTATGAAAAAATAACGCATTAAACACTTCAGCCTTCTTGACATTTTTTCAATAGTTCTTTCTGTTCCCATGATTATCCCTCACACGTACATCAACAGTATGAAGAGGAGCAAGAAAAGTGCCGACCTGCTCTTGTCATGTTGACCAGGGCTACTGAAAGAAGGGTTGTCACAGCCATAACAACTATTTCTTACATTAAGGGATCACGACAAAGCAAAAAAAGCATTTGTCCTGCAGGCTTAGAGATAGAAACTAATCCCACAGTTACAAAGGGAGAATTGTGGTTACTCATTTAGTAGTGGCGCTTTAGGTCACTGTCACCAAAAGCTCGGTCCCATTGCTCCAGAGGCAAGGCCTGAGTTAGGCAACCTGGAAGAAACCAAGCTGTAATACTTCTTTTTTTTTTTTAGTTATATATATATATAATATATATATGTGATTTTTATTAATATCTATTATTATGTAATACTGTAACACAAGAGGTAGAAACCTGGGGAAAAAGAAATCAAGTCTCATTTGGCCATGCAAGCTATACAGAGCAGTCCACTACACCATCTGTCAAACATTAGATGAAATGTTATAAATGACAAACACCAACTGTTCCGTGGTAGCCATTCATATAGTCTCAGAGTGCCCTGAAAAAAAGATTTGGATAAGCACGTGGAGCTGTCAGGAAGCATTGCCTCCTGAAGTTTCTGCCCATGCCTGCAACTGCAGTGATGAAGGGAATCAGAGTCATTCATAGACAGGGAAACCTAAGACATTAGCACAAGCCATGCTAGCTCCATGGAGGAGAAGAAAAAAAAAAAGCTAAACAAACCTACAGCAGTTCAAAAGCAAGGTCAAGTGAAATGCAAGAGCTGCCAAAGCGGTCATAAAAGTATTAAGCTGAAGCAGAAACTTCCTACTGTTCTGTAGCATCGTGTTCAAGTCCCAGCTGTTGAAAGCAAGGCAAGTTCAGAAACTCACCCTCCCGAGCATCCTCATCATTTCTTCTTTAATTGCACTGGGGTGGACACAGCCTTTCAGCAGGCTTCGGTGAGACTTCTCATCCTCAACATTACTTATCCTCCAGGTGTACTTAATAAATAAATGAACACTATATATCAACTTCCATGTTACATGACGTTTTCTGTTGATGGATTTCTTAAAATGCATAAAACCCTCTGTCTCTTCACATTACATGATGTTTGTTCTCCATAATAAGATGCACAGTGTGTATATATATCTCACAGAAAATATACATAAGCAGACCCGGTGCCCTTCCAGCTTTCAGTTCACACTCCTGTGAAAGGCTAAGGAATAGACACAGCGACCTGCTTTATGATTTCAAAGGGAACACTTGCCCCTAGGAAAACACAAAAATCTTCTGTGTCACTGGTTATTTCAGGAACAGCTTCAGTATTTCCTACTGTTGCATGATAGATTCTGATTATTTTGACACTTTTCAGTATTTTTAAATCTTTTTAAGCACAAGGTGAAGGCATGAATTAACTGCGCATTATTTTTACTTCAGAGTCAGCTCATTCCTACATTCCCCAGACCTCAGTCACTTACTCCTATTCCTCACCTGAACTGCAGCAGCTGCTTATGAGGCCATGCGGCGCGTGCTGGATCCAAAATCCAATCCCAGGTGAAATAATGAAGGGCTGCTCACCAGGCATCCCTCAAAGTCTTTGATCAGTGCTGCCAAGGAAGCAGCGAGGAGCAGAAGAGAGGGATGGAAATGACCTTGATGTGAAGAAAAAATGTCTGCAGGCTCACAACTTGAACCGAAGGTTTTTCAGGTAGAGTTAATAAAATTATAAACTTGTAGAAATTGCCTTACAGAAAAGTATTATTCCAGCTGTCATCCTGACTACAAAGTACCTCTTCGTTTATTAATTTAGTCAGCATAGTTATTTAACCAGTGAGTCTACGTGTAATGGTTGGTTGTATTCATTAACATTTATCTCATTTTCCACAAATGAAATTAGTAACACCATACCAGGTATTTTCTTCCTGTGGCTCCTGCAAATGCATTAAAACCAGCAAGCTATCTCCAAGGGCAGCTGCAGGCAGAGCTTGGTCCCGTGTATTTCTATGGCAGCTGTGATAAAATTATGCTCTTCCCATTAAAAGGATCTTTTTTTTCCTGGATCTCGCTTTAGTTATATGGTATTAATAGTGAAAATATGAAATAAGAATTCATGGCTTTATATGCTTTCACTTTAAATTTTATTTAAAGCATTTTTGGGATTTTTACAAGACATCCTAAACATCGCAATCAAGCTCTTGCCTTCTAGAGTTGCTTTTTGAAACTTGTACTATTAATATGACAGAGTACCTCTTATTTAAACTCCAGCTTTTTTTCCTTGTAAAGAATCACAGAATGGTTTGGGTTGGAAGGGAGCTCAGAGATCCCCTAGTTCCACCCCCTGCCCTGGGCAGGGACACCTTCCACCAGACCAGGTTGCTCCAAGCCCTGTCCAACCTGGCCTTGAGCACTTCCAGGAATGGG
>JAVJGJ010000030.1:7608696-7661879 GCA_035590215.1 Microhierax caerulescens
GGACCCGCTCCGACAGGTTCTTCTCACGTTGGTGGCCCCAGAGCTGAAGGCAGCGCTGCAGGGGGTCTCACCGGAGCAGAGCAGAGGGGGAGAATCCCCCCCCTCACCCAGCCAGCCACGCTGCAGGGGACGCAGCCCAGGGCACGGCTGGCTCTCGGGGCCAGGTCACGTTGACTTTGCCATCCACCAAGTCTTTCTCCCAGGGCTGCTCTCAGTGCATTCTCTGCCCAGCCTACACTTGTGCTTGGGATTGCCCCAACCCACGTGCAGGACTTTGCACTTGGCCTTGTTGAACAAGCCCATCTCTCACAGCTGCCAAGGTCCCTCGGGATGGCATCGCTGCCCTCCAGCGCATCCACCACACCACGCAGCTTGGTGTCACTGGGAAACTTGCCGAGGGTGCCCTCGACCCCAGTGTCCATGTCGCCAACAGTGGAGGAGGTCGGGAGGTTAGGGGACAGCTTCCTACATGAGCTGTCCCTCCGGGACAACACCTTGTGTGACCTTGACCTGTCATCCACCCACCTCTCCTACCATTTCTCCGACCTGTACAGAGCCAAAAAAAAAAAAAAAAAGGCATTCTACAGCTACTGGGGGCTGTATCACCCAGGAGAAATATCACACTCGCTTTGCTCTGGACACTGTTGTTTTGCCACTCAGAGTGAAGTGATGCAGTTTGAAAGGATGAGAGTCACTCGGTGCCACCCCACTCCCAGCACTGGCACTGTAATTGCTGTCAAATTAGTTCTGTTCATGCTACAAGAAAAACAGACGTTTAAGGCTTTTCTTTTACAGAACTGTACTGGACGTCTTTTTCTGTATACACAAATAAAGATCTAATGACAAATAAAAGTGAATAGATGACAAATGAGGAGCCTGCATTTCAAGGGACACCATCAAAAGGCTGAAGCCTTCAGCTACAATTTTCCCAAAATTGCTAGGCAAACAAGTAAAATTCTCAGGGCAGAGTGTCTTACATCTATCACTCTCCAAATAGAGGATAATAGAAAAAAAACCAATAGTGCACTGTGATTGTTGTTCCAGAGAAAACTGCCACCACACATGCCCCTTGTACTAACTGTTCTCAGAAATGTTTTTATCATTCATTTTGTACATTCCTGCTAGCTGGGAAAGAGCAAAGTGTTGCCAAAGCTTGCCGCTTTCTTTTTCAGGTACTTTGTAACCTTTCTGATAATTTATCATTTTTAAAATATTACTTGAAGTGCACAATTAATACTAGTTTTTGCACCAAAAAAGTTCTCTGGTACCTTTACACAGTATAGAGCAGAAAGGGAAGGGTGATAAATATGAACAGTAACATGTATGGGGAAAAAATTACTCCCATCAGCCTACAACAACATCAACTTTTGGCCACTTCAGCTGTCGATGGGTGTACGGAAGGTCCCTGCTGGGAGCGTGCAATGATCTCCCCAGGAAGGCAGGTGAAACTGCCTAAAATGGTACTTCAAAACTGATGCAACTGAAAAAGAGAGGATGTTAATTCATGAAATGATGAGCAGAATGGAAAACACAGAAGAAATCTGAGTATCCATTCCTTCTAATAACCTACATGGGAAGGTACCTGGTGAAATGACCAAATGAGAGATTTAAATTAAGTGAGAGGAAGTACTTTTTGGAAAAGCACATAATTTAACAGAATTCATGATCACAGAAATAAAAATGTATTTTTAATATGACCAAACTAATGGGAAAACCGTCCACAGCACTTTTCTTCAACTCTACTTTAGCATTACAGTAGACACAAAGGCTATCAAAGTGTAAGAAGAAAGCTGGAGCCTGATGGATTATTAGAGGCAAATGTGACCAATCCATCTGAATACATCTGTCACAGAGCTCTGCTGAAAAATTGTGGTTGGCACAGCTGGTGACTGCACATAATCAACATTTTTTAATTACGTTAAACAATGCTTTGGAAAAAACCCAACTAACAAACTAGAACACAAGCCTAAAATAAGAGCCCAAACACCAAGAGGTGGAATCACATGAAGCTCACACGGGGGATTTCCACCCGGTACCGTTTAGGTGGCTGTCAGTTGTCTGTGCCTGCGCTGCTGCTGCTGACACCTGGGCTGAAGAGCACCCCGAGCATCCTCACCAGGCAGCTGGGGACGTACCTGCCAACAGCAAGCAAGCGTGGTCGAAACAAATCATTGCGCAAGCAACTAAAGGCGTAAAGTAAGCGGGGGAAAAATAAAACTCTTACATTTGAGAGCATAAGTTCTCCTTATCCTTCTGCTCTTACCATTACAGACTTTTTCGGAGGCTGGCTGTATGCACCAGATGCTGGACGTCAGCACCGCGTCCCCTGACACCATACCTGCTCCATTCCTCCCAGAGGAAGAGATGCTGGTGAAATACAGAGCAGCAGATTCGTGCCTTCCTGGGGTTGGAGATGCACCACATGAATGCACAAAACCTCCTGCTGACATGCAGCAACACCAGGTCGAGTGTACAGTCTGGCTCCAGGAGTAGCTTTGCACACCCAACTAACATCCTCTGGCTTCCACCACACTGAGTGTCCTTACACCAGGTCTGTGCTGAGGTCCCCATCCCTCCAAAACAGAAAACTGCCATCAGACTCAGGCTACAGGAGAGTGCTGGTACAGAGCAGTAGTTGCCCCCTTTCACCCCTGGGGTAAAATGGCGGGTACAAATCCAGCTGCAAACAGCTGAAACCATTCTTTGAAAAATTTTGCTGACTTGTTACAAATTGTAGTGTTTTCACATAGCAGTGGTGTGTTCGCAACAGAACTGGGAATTAATCAGCACCCTGAACATCTGGGTATCTGTGGCACGGGATTACACAAAGCTGCTGTGAAGCTATATTGTAATTTAGCTAACTCTAGGGAGATAGATACCGGCACTATATAGGATTAAACTCCAGCCTGAGTTCTGAAAATAGTTCCTGTCTTTATGCCAGTTTTTGTACAAAACCCTCGCAGCCAAACTCACCCAAGCCATCTGGGATGGCTGAAATCAAATGCTGCAGTCTCTCCCCAGCTTGGCCCAACCTGAAATACTCTTGAATAGGCTTGGAAACCTTTAAGGGAAAAAAAAACCCACAACAACCCACCAACCAACACACTGTGGCTGCTGAAAATCACACCAGCATGCTACATTCCAGTTCTGGAAGGGGGAAAAAACCCTGAAACACACCAGAAAGTTATCTCTGACGTTCCCAAAGGGCAGTATAAACTACTAGAGGGTTGGTCCAGTCAAATCTACTGAAACATATACAGAGCCGGTTGCCCTACTGGTGGGGAATAAACTGTCTCTCCATTTTACTGGTGTTTTGTTCAGCCTTAACAGAAGAAAATCAGCAAGCTGGCGGGTTTAAAGGAGTACAGAGGCCTTACATACAGCTCTGACTCCTGTGAGAGCACCCCTTGTACAACCCCGTCACCCACCATGATGTGCACATCCCATATAGGAGTGTCATTAAGTTCTCTGGAGTTGAGAAGACTGTGTCAGAGAACACATTCAACCACCACAAGCTGATCCATACCAGCAAAAACCTAAAACAAATCTCCAGGCAGCACCTGTGCTGGCAATCCTATTCCCAACAAAGCCAGCTGCTCCAAATACAGTTCCCAGAGGCCAGACAGTTCTCTTGTCCACCATTATACACACACACTGAAAAGAAGTTGAAGAAAGAGCAGGAGTCACGATGTGGAAAGCACCACAGGAATCTGGAAGCAGTTAATGACGGTGAGTTTGTTACTGACTGTACGTGCATACACACTGTAGTGCGGGAGGATGCTCTGTGTGCCGGGGGCACTTCTGGTAACAGCCGACCGGCTCAGTACCTGCAACACAGGGAGGAGTCTGCACAGACAACTGTGTTACTGCTTGCTCTTTGAACAAAAAGGAGTAGTACAAAAGCACCCTCAAGGACTCTGGACTCATTAAGTTGATGAACAGATTTACGCAGCTAGTTCAGCTTGGGCCTGGAGACTTGAGCTGCGTGAGGAAGGGAAAAAAAAACCCAACCAACCCAAACCATGCAGCAATAAAGCTCCACCAGCCTTTTGTTCTTACACACCACACCTCTAAATGAAAGATCACTGAAAGACTAACTCTTACAGAGGAGTCCAGGACTTTGCACCTCCTAGCACAGCCAACAGCAACATTTTTCCATAGGTTTGTCTCATACAGGAAAACGAAAGGAGGACAGAAGCGACGAGAGCTCTGTGAAAGCTTGCAGTTCATGGTTATGCCGCGGCTTATTTTCAGGAGGTGTTTCTGATGGACATTGTGCTGAACTCAAGCAGTAGTTTTAACACCTATTTTCAGGATGAGAGGCCAGCAGCTTTTCCCCAACAAACATGAGATGCTGCTCTGCAGTACAACCACCCCTTATTTCCACGTATTTCCTTGTAACGCCTGCCTACTCTTGCTTATAGCAAAATACACAGTTAAGTATGCCAACTAGAAGGTGGTTTAAAAGTTACTTTCTGTAGATCAGGCTTCTACAAGCCCAAGTGAAACCTTACACAATGCTCTATGAAAACCAAAAAGATTAATCTTTTGTGGCAACATTCACACAACCACTGGCAAATTCCCACACTTGTAAGCCACCTTCATTCACAAATCCAAGCACAGATGGCTATCATAAATTTGGGATACATCTTTTTCACTGACCTAATTGTGGCAGGACTGCAGCAGCTCCAATGACACGTTTTGCTGTATTTTTTTTCACTGTAGCTAATCGTGGCTGTGCCACACGCTTCTAGCTGCAGTGAGTCCTTAATATAGCAGCAGGTAAACAAACAGCACAATAAACAGCTTGCTCAAGAGGGATGCGTACGCCTCAGGGACAGCTTGCTCACCTTTTAACAACTGCTCTCAAGAAGAATTTGCAGGCAGCGTTACATCTCTGCCTAAACCTCTCAGAGCATCAGTTACCCTCTGAAAGCTTGATAATCCCAATTTAAAAGAACTGCAGTTAATAACCAGATGATACAGCACTCCTTAATTCACCATTAAAAATAAAAACTTCAGCACATTATCACATTATGTTTACAGTTACTATAAATAAGTTGGGGGGGGATTAATGAACTTTTTAGGGTAACTAGTATTTTCCATGATTCCATATCCTCAAACAAGCCTCTGACATCCCTGTGCAGGAACGCAGATCATCCTCAAGCAAATTCCCTGCCAATCTTCATCTCACTACTAGTAAAGAAAATAAACAACAAAATCCAGCATCCTCTAAAAAAAGCAGGCTGAATAGGATACATATAGCCTTGTAGTGGCTGTATTCCATATCACCACTTACAAGTTAAGGGAACAAAAATTCTGGTATAACTCTCACAAGGTGACTCTCCTCCCTGCAAAAACAACGAAAATTTTAAAAATTATTTTAATATGGATCTGTTTGGGGTCAAATTTCTAGCTCAGCTTCTCCCTGAAAACTGATCCTCATTCCATTACTGACAGCTTCTACTCAGTGGGAAAAAAAACCCCAAGTAAACAAAGGCGAATTAATTTCAAGAATGAATAGCTCATACAGGGAAAAAATTAAGGTATTCACAGTGTCTGGCTAGAATGAATGTGAATACAAACCCAGGATTGTGCTGGTTTTCTGGGTTTTTTAATAGTCATGCTCCAAGACTGACAATAGCAATCATAATATAAGAAACATTTATTTTTTACACACAAAGCTCCATCTTACAATATGCAGAACAGCAGCGAGTCAGCTCTACTGTTACTTGTCTATGGATGGTACTTTTAGTCTGTATGAAGTACTCAAACCAACCAACCAACCTTAAGATGACCTCACTTACTGTTTCTTACCAACAGGATACTCTAGGGTTTTTTAAAAAAAATAAAACAACCAACCCAACAGTGTGCACCACCATGTGATATCCCACAATGTGGAGGCTGAGTTAGCTGATAACCCTTGGAGCAGCCCAGAATCTGTTAGAACCTGCAGGACAGGATCTCCTGCAGACAGCTGGAGTTCAGCTCAGACAAGAACTGCAGTCTTCCTTCTGCACTTCCTCTGGCAGATGCCTCCTGCTTGTTCTGCCCAACTGGGATACAGTAGCTCTCCCATTCCTTCCTTTGCACCATCTTCCCAGCTTATTCAGGTAACCTCTTCCTTGTTTTTCCCTCAGCTTCTTCACCTTCCTTCTTTCCTCCCGCACCAATTCTCTGCTTGCTCTAAGCCAAACAGAGTTAATAACACCTAGGGGAGTGCCTCTGCAGAAGGCTTGCTAACACTAGTAGCTTGGTCTGGTAGGGTGTTGCTAGAGCCAGTGCTCTGCTCTGTACACTCCTACACTGTAGCTGTTCTGGTGCGGGACAGGGATGAACAGTTACTTGTGAGGAACTTGGTGCTGCCTCACTCACCACTGTAGCAGCAGACTTGCAGACCCTGGCAGAATCTACAGAAGACTGGCAACCCTGTTATGCTGTCGCAGTTCTCACCTCCTGGAGGGATTAGGGGTCACAAAGAAAACCTGGCAGCTTGCTCTTGCAGAGAAAGTCCACAGCCAAGCTCAGTCAAACCCACATGGCCAGATAAACTTTATTTACAAACATACAAACTTCAGAATTAGTGTGCTGAAAAGCACCAGGACCACAGGCCCCAAAGACAGATCATCACCTCTTTGACTAGCATTACTAAGACAACTGTTGCAAACGTTACGAACTATTCCCTCCCTGTCTTTGAGGAGAGAACACAGCTGAATGTGAACTCCTCATGGCAAGTTCTGAATGATCTTGTATCCTGCAACATAAGACAAGCTGCTGGCTGCACTAAAGTTTTGCTGTGAAGTGTCCAGAGCTCTTGGCCCAGCCCAGCGCTGCTTAATTGTAACAGTCCCCAGCTAACAGATTCAACCATCACCAGGAATACAAACCACCTTGTCAGGGAAGCTGACACTATCTCCACCAGATGGGAGGAAAACTACAAGGGACGTGTTAAAACATGGCCAGTGAATAAAAAAAATAAAATAGATCCCATCTTCCCTCCAATATCGCACCCCAAAGCCAACAGTTTCAATATCCTATGCTAAAGTTATAATCTTTTCTTTTGCATTTCTACTTCTCTCCATTACCAACCCAAAGGTGAATTCCTATCAGAGAGCTATCTATTTCCCATTCTGAATCTGCCAGTTGATGTTTTCAGAACTGAACTCTAGTATTCAGAAGCTGTAACCACCTCTGGTTAAACAGATCAGCTTACACCACTGGCTTGAAGTCAGTTTTTCTTTGCCTCTTTATCTGCAAGAGGCCAGGAAACCTGGATGTGATATGGCTCTAGTTCTTCTGGAGTGACATAGTCTGGAGCATTGCCCATCAAGTCTCGTCCCCTGAAGGATTTAGGAAAAGCAATGACATCTCGGATACTTGGAGCATCAACGATGAGAGAGATCAGCCTGTCAAGTCCTAGAAGTAGAAAACAAATTGGTGAACCACTTGACTTAGGGCCTGAGCAAATATTGGATGTGGCCCTAGCAAATATGGCCCTGGCAAAATCAAGCTTTTCAGTATTACTGAAACTTCTGCAACAGACCAAGGCCTGCAAGCCAGAAACAGCACCTCTGCAGACAGCTGTCCTGGTTTCAGCTGGGTTAGAGTTAATTTTCTTCTTAGTAGCTGGTGCAGTGCTGTGTTTTGGATTTGGTGTGAGAATTACACTGATAACACTGATGCTTTTAGTTGTTCCTAGGTAATGTTTATCGAAGTCAAGGACTTTTCAGTTTCTGAGGCCCTGTCAGCAAGAGGGCTGGATGGACACAAGAAACTGGGATGGGACACAGCCAGGCCAGCTGACCCGAACTAGCCAAAGGGCTATTCCATACCACAGAACATCATGCTCAGTATATAAACCAGGGGGAGTTGGTCAGGGCCTGCAGACTGCTGCTTGGGGACTGGCTGGGCATTGGTCAGTGGGTGGTGAGCAGCTGTATTGTCTATCACTTGGTTTTATTTCCCCTCCTTCCCTTTGGATTTTATTCTTCTCCCCTTCTGCTTCCTTTTCATTACTATTATTATTGCTTCTTTTATTTTATTTCAATTATTAAATTGTTCTTAACTCAACCCTCGAGTTTTACTCCCCCTCCCTCGGGGCGGTGGGGGGGGGGGGGCAGGGGGGCAGCAGGGAGCAGAGTGAGCCAGCACTTGCATGGAACTTGGTTGCCAGCTGGGATTAAACCACCACAGCAGCGTAACAAAACCAGGGCAGCTAAGAGGCAGGTACACTGTCAGGGCTCTGCTTAACTGCTCAATGCTCTTCACCAGCCAGTTCTGAAAGATTACAACAACTAGGAGGAATTCAGAAAGAACAAGAGGCTCTGGATGACTGAACAGAGGGAAATCACACTGGAAGACCACAGGTTAAAATGCTATCTTTTTTTTTTTTTTGTAGCAGGAGGGTGGTTTTCTTTTTTAAAACCACAAATTTGCAGGGTACTTGGAGAAAAAAATCTGACATTATCTGAATTAGTAAGCAAAACAGATAAGGAAGAAGGGAAGTGAGACTGAAGCAGAGGGCAAGGTTGTGACAGTAACCCAGGGCGTGAAACACAAAGTACCATGCTGTCCCAGGCATCTGGACACGCAGTACAGGGATCCTGTTCTGGCTGCACAGGAATGAGACCTAATCTTAATGAATACACTATTTGTAGAACAGCAGATAAGAGTCATCCTTAGAGCCACCAATATGTGATTTGGCCCTTGCGTAAGAACTAAATCACTCTGATGCTGGGGAGGAACACTGAAGTATTCTGCACTTAATGATGAGACCTCTTTCCTTCTACAGAGCAGCCAGAGCTGGAAGCACAGTGTAATCCCATAATGTTACCATGCTGGTGTGCCAAACTGCAACCCCAGAACAGCCACCTCTGTCAGGAGACACGACTAACAAGCATGAGGCTTGTTCTTGGGATCTAATAGGGGGGGAAAAAAAAGGTCACAAGACATCTGCATCTGGAAAGCTAGAGAACACTTACCTAAAGCAATTCCTCCATGAGGTGGAGCTCCAAAATCCAAAGCCTCAAGCAGATGGGAAAGCACCTCAGAATCCTCCTGCAAAATTACATAAGTGACACTGCACAAGCAACGCTCCTCCTGCTAGCAATGTAAGGTGAAGGTATGGTGAAGTCATCCATTGCTCAGAGCTAGGAGTTATGTTTCTTTACTTGAGAAGCACAAAAGTTTCTTTGGGAATTTAGAATGGATATCTAAATTAATTAGTCCTTCAAATCTCCAAGAGAATGTTAAGAGACCTCTGTAGGTGTTACCTTCAGCACTTTCTCCAGCACAAAACGCTGTTGTTCTGCATTATGAATTCTGATGGAGCCACCTCCAACTTCACTGCCATTCAGCACAAGGTCATAGTGCTGGCTACGGACCTGCAGAAAGACATGAACAAGCACCTTAGCAAGGCTGGGCGCAGCTGCACCCAACCCCAACCTGCACACAGACAGCAGGCACTGGGAACGCAGCCACGACATACTACACTGCTCTCTCAATCGTCCCTTGCAGTTCAGGTACCAGTCCTACCAGAAGCATGGACTGAAGCTGACAGCTGTGGGAACAGTACGAATCCTTTTGCTAAGTTGATCAAAACCTGAAGCAACATGGGATGGGTCAGAACATAAGGCTCCTCACCACTGTTGCCTTTATATTCCTTTTGTCAGGGGCACACACGTATATTTGCCACTCAGCGTAATCTGGAAGCATCTCTTGCAAACAAACACGTACAATAAGCAGTCAGTTCCACGAAACATCTCTTTTTACACTAAAAACAGCTCCTATCTGCCTAGGCTTCCATGACGCACAGAAAAGCCAGCATGGCAGACACAAAATTAGTTACCTTTGTGGGATCAGAATAGAGGAGGCTGGTATCTGAAGGATGAGGGGCAGTGAAGGGATGATGAGCAGATTCCAGCTCAGTAGGATTCTCTTCCTTTGGGAGGAAAAGGGGAAAATCCACCACCCACAGAAAGTGAAAAGCTGTAGGATCACGGAGAACCAGCCCAGCCGCCTCAAGGAGGTTAGCAGTCTCCAACCGTAAGCTTCCTAATGCAGAGCACTGCAAAAGAGAAAGTAAGGAATGAAATGGAACAGCTTTATTATCAGGGAGGTTGCTCAAACACTGACCAGGGAAATGCATTGTTGCCTTGAACACTTTTGCCCTGTATCCTGAAAGATATCACCTTCCTGCTGAGGCAGCAGCAGCTCCAGGGTTTGACAAAGACCAAGTAAAAAGCTGGACACTCCATCTGCTTCCAACTGTTTCATCTTCACAGATCTTTCATAGACTAATCTCAAGCTCTACACAAGTGTGGATTAACTGAGGGAGCACAGGTAAGATCTGTACTTTGCTGACAGAAACGAAGGCACATAAAGAGAATATGACAGTTTTGGCTATCAAGCAAAGCATGATGCCTTGTCATAAACCAATGCCTGGAAGCAACATCTGCTCGCAAGAATACAGAGAACGGGTAGGGACAGAATCTCCCATCTCTGCTGCTAATAAGCAGCTGTGCTTCACTCTTGTCATCTACTTACAGAAGACAAAATTACCCAGCTGACCTTGTTTTCCAATCTGTTTGATGTTTTAAAAATTAAGTGAGAGAAAAGGAGGCACTGATTTGTGGCTCTTTTATATTCCAGCCTTCATTTCAGTTACGAATTCTTCCCAGAATTTGACTGGGGGAAATAAAAGTAAGATGTATATTTCATGCATTATTTGCTATTGCTATAGCTTCCATTCCAGAGAAATACAGAATTAGATTATGACCTATTTTAGTAATAAGAAGAATTAGACTAAGGTCAGATAACACCAAAGCCATCATTAGCAACATTCAACTCACACATCCACCCAAGAAATGCTTCCTACCACTTGCTTGTGTTCACCAGCTGCCAGTAGTACCACATCGTCCACTTGCATGTTCAGTGCTTGGATAAGCTCTGACTGCTGCTTCTCATCAAGAAACTTTGTAAGAAGAGTCTTTAAGCTTCCATCAGGCCTGCAGATAATTTCCATGATTTCCTAAAGAAAGATAAAAATATGTTCAGTCCAGTGCTGCCCTCTCTTGTCTTGAAGCATCACTTGCTTGGCACTGACTCAGCTATTAAAAACTGCTCTTCTACCCTCCTCTGCCTGCAAGTGCCTTTATACACAGTTTGTCATTCACCACTTCCAGTGCCTCAGCAATGTTTCTGTCTCACCTGGTTAAACTGGGATTTTGCAGACTCCTTTAATGACTCCCAATCCTTATTTTTAAGGTATCTCTGAGGAAAGAGCAAGACACAACACAAACATCAGCAAAATCTATGGAAAGCCTACCCAGGATTCAATTCTACTGACTGAATTGTTTCCAAACTTCAAGTTTTGTTTCTATTACAAGTTCTTCTGAGGGCTGTGGAAAAGGACAGGGCCCACAACACCAGGCTGCAGCTGGGTGTCTTCTCCATGGGCTCCTTTCAGGCAGGGGCCCCTCTGGACTGTATATCTGGCTTCAGTTTTTCCTCCTACTCACAAATCTGGTGTAGCTGGTCAGGATCAGATCGTGTCAGCTAACTGCCTGTACCATGCAGACAGAAGACTGTAACACCACACCGTTGACGGTGAAGGCATAGCCCAATTTGGAGGAACAGAGGGAAACCAACTGGGCTGACTCTCACAAGCAAAGAAATGCAGTAAATGAGGACCTGTGTCAAGACCTTGACTTCTTCAGCTACTCAATGTTTATAGAGGCTCGAGATTCCACTTTTGTTTTGCTCAAACACACACCTTAGTGCCCTCTCGTGGGAAGCCAGTAACTTGCACTTTGTGCTAAAATTAAAGGAATTCCAAGAAAAAAAGAGTCAGAAAATCCTACTCCCCAAATAAAACCGTGTTTAGTGGATTTTTTTTCCATACTGTCCAAGCTGCAAAGATGCCCACAGCTAGAATTAAATCTGCTTCCCTGCCAAAATAGATGGCTGTGTCAATCTTCTACATTTATCGTTGGCCTTGGATTTGGTCCATGACATTCCCATTGCAAAAACAAACATGAGAAGGGCGTGTAACCACCTGACCTTTCTCTCACTAGCCCAGAACAGAGCTGTGCCATACCTGGCTCTACTTCAGTCTCTTGCCACAAGGCACAACTTATTCTTGAGATGCATTATCAGAAGCCATCCTTGAAAAAGGAAGCTCAATCCCGGAGAAGCTTCCCTATCCTCAAGGGATCTTGCAGCTCTATTCTCTTCCTCTCCTCCTCCTGTGACCTGATCATCTCCATTCTAACGCCACTCAGCCCAACCTGATATCAGTTACAACCAATCCCAACTTCCCTGAAGGGCACCACTCCCCAGTAATAGCAAGGAACATTTCCATACTAATGAAAGAATTCAAACCAGCACATTATTTATTTCACACAAACCACGAGCAGTATGTGAAAGCATCACTTACCACTCCCTGAGGGATACGAATGGCTTTGACAGTGCCGTGTGGGTAACTGAGTGCATTCTGCACAAACTGAATGTCCGATCTTCGTAGAAACTCACTGATATCCACTATCTGAGAAGGGAGAGTTCACAGGGAAAATCAGTGGTGGTAGAAACATGAAGCAGAAATCCTACACCTGTGTCTTAACACCTTCAACACCATTCCCTGGGACATCATTTCTTCGCTTAGAGAAATCAAACTGTTCACATAAAGAAATGAATGGGGCCAAGCTGGAATAACCACTTGGAAGTCAAGCACTGCAGAAACAGAAATGCAAGACAGCTAGGAAAACCTAAGGTTGAGACAATGACATTCTACCACAGTGAAGAGAACTGTACACTGAGAAAAAGAAAACCCCATAATTAATTCCTAGCAAAATGTAAGAAGCTTTCTTGCTTTTCAGCACCGTTGTTCTTAATACATTTGTCAATATTTTGTACTTTCATACTCTTATTTCATATACGAACAGTGTATGCACATAACTGCAGTCTGTTATCTTGAAACTATCTTCAGGCCGCTAGCAGGCTGGAGAAGCCCATCCCATGAAGGATGCTCACTAGAAGTATGCTTTGGAGTGCAGCAGGTGAAGGCACTGGATATCTTATGGGCTTTTTCCTAAGACAGTCCTATCTTTCAAAATTTTTTCTTCAAACATACATTTTCCACAGCTAACTAAATCAAACCCTCTCTTCCCCAAAAGACGATTACCTGTATAAAGCAGCAATGACAGGATGGACACCTTGTGTGAATTACAGTATTAAGAACCCCAACCAATCACATATACATGACCCAAAGACTATTAAAATACTAACAGAAAGGAAAAGCTGCACATTTCCAATGGACAAATCCTCACCTTCATCCCAAAACGCGTGTCTGGCTTATCAGTCCCATAGGCAGCCAGTGCCTCCTCATACGTCATGGAAGGGAAAGGAGTTGTAATGGAGCTTCTCTCCTCAGGCCAGGAATACTGCAGGAGGCCTTCTATCAGTCTCTGGATCCCAGCTTGATCTACAAATGACATCTCTATGTCTATCTTCAAAGAGAAAACAAGAGGGGGATTCCATATTAGCTACAGGTTTTGCCTTTGCACCCCTACTTGCAGAAGCTCTTGACTATAAAGTCAGCATAACAAGGAACAATATACTACATGAAATTATAGCATGACTGTATTACACTGAGGGTGTGCTTATGGTCTCCGTACAGCCTGATGACTCAGGCAACAATCTCCTCAGAGAACTGAATAACCTAACGATGACAAGGACAGAAGGAGAAGCCTTGAATGAACCAGGCTAACTCTGCCTGGGATTTCAAGGCTGAGGAATGGGACGCCTGACCCAGAAGGACCAGAGGAGATTGTATCATCAAGCACAATCACAACTGCAACACAGTTCCCACATCTACTGCACCTGGGACCCTGCAGTCAGCCAAGGACAGTAACCACTCTTGTGTTACTAACTGAAGTTAGTTACCACACTGACTTCAAAGGACTGTGTCTGTGAAACACACAGCAAACAATGTTTTACCCCCCAAGCAGCACACATGCTAGCAGAAACTAAGCCTTCAGAAGGGAAAACAGCTACAAGCTGTTTGGGTTGAGGAGGAGGGTGAGAGGTAGTGTGAGTTGGTTACCTGAGTGAATTCAGGCTGCCTGTCAGGCCGCGAACCTTCATCTCGGTAGCAGCGAGCAACCTGAAAGTACCTGCAATAGTATCTGTACTTAGACAACAATTAATGAAGTATCCTACATTAAATTGGGGCTATAGAACCGATCTTGAAAAAAAGAAGAAAAAATAAAAAGAAGAGAGCTCGGTTCCCTTTGCAGGAGATGATCTAGCCCTGATTGTTCCCATCCCCTCAAAAATATAGAATGTTGACTGGAAGTAACTGAATCCACCTCCAACTTATCTTCCAGAGGCATATGGAGGTTACCAAGTGGGCTGTGTCCCAGCAGCAGCATACACAACCCCTTTTCCTACCTTCTGCTCCAAACCTGGACTCTTACTAACAGCCATGCGAAATTCATTCATGGTCAAGACCTGGCCTGCAATTCACTGCACGAACAATTGTCTCCCTTTCCTTCAATTTTATTTGAAGAAACAAGCCCAATTAAAAGCTTTGTACTCATGCACCCCGAGAATGCGCTTTCCTTGTCTCAGCCCAGCTCCTCAACCTCATCCCAATTAGTTCTATAGATTACTCTTGAACAGGCTGTTATCACACACTAGATTTTCTGCCCTTCAGGCAGACTGTGCTTCATATCAAGTTTCCATTTAAAAAAAAACAGTGAAGATTTCAGCCTTCAAACAAGATATATTTCCCCTTACTAGGAGGCATTATTGCTGAGGGGCAAAGGGTCTGGCCTAGCTGTGAAGTCCTAAGTATTTGAGGATCCCTCTTCAAAACAAAAAACCTTTGGCAGTACATTTGGGGGGAAGTATCTAAAACCTCACAGATCAAAGCAAGCAAGCCCTGGACGAGACAGGCAGAGAATAGGAGTACAAGAAACTCTTACCTGTCCAGGCCTCCAACCATGAGGAGCTGCTTGAACTGCTGAGGACTCTGTGGCAGAGAGTAGAACTTGCCTGCTTCCCTCGAAGGCACAAGGAATTCTTTTGCTCCCTAACAAGAGAAAGAAAAGCTTATACAGTTCAGCAAAAAAGTGGCCTCAATTCCCAACACAGAGCACAGACTAGAAGTGAAAGAGGAAAGGACCTCTTCTTCCCATTATGAAATTCCACTTGTGATGAACAGCTGTTTTATACACTACACTTAAAAAGTCCCAACCTATTAACCAACTCAGTTCAAAATATCCCAAAGGAGGATCCTCCACTTTCTGCTCAGAAAGTAATGCATAACAACATACCATCCAAGACAGGGGATTAAATGCAAGAATTCCATGTGTTAGCTGCATCAACAATTCTGGGGCTACAGCGCTCTTCTCCAATTATTTTTGAAATGAAAGGAAGGAATATAAACTCAGAAATTAAAGTGACTTGAGTGGTGCCACTGCAGTAACCTATTAGTTAAGAGATAAATGCTGGGGAAAGTGATTAGAGGAAACTTTTTGGGTTTGTAATCTGGCTGTCCCAGGACAGCGCTGGCACCCCACATGCACTCTGAAAGACAGAAGTTTTATTCACTTGAAGGTTCAAAATTAAGACACTAGATATCATCTCTCCACTTCCACTCCACCTACTTTTAAAAGGATCCACATACCATATCAGAAATTTGCATGAGCTGTTACTCAGCAAGGGAACAGCAATGAAGGCCAAGTGGCAACTGACAATAATTCAACCATGAACTAACTGCCTGTGCAATTGCAGGAGGCTAAAATGTGTTACTAACAGAATACATACCCCGGGGGTTCTCTTAAAGAGCGTTGGGGTTTCTACATCCACGAACCCTGAGGAACAAATGCATGCTTCAGACACAGAATATGCTGAGAGCAGGGAGATCTAGTACGACACAAGAGTAGGCCAGAGCAGGGTTAGTTCGCAAAATAGATCTAGCACACCATGTAGCCTCTCAGAAATCTACAGATTTTGCTGCTTCTAAGAATAACTGGTGTAATGACAGATTTAAAGGCTCTGAGCTACCCTGATGTCCTGCCAGAACAGCTGATGACAGATGACTCCATATAGGCTGAAAAACCATTAATTATCCAATTTAAAGTAGGCTTTGCTTTTCCAAAAAGGGCTTTCTGATTTTAGATAAGCAAAAGCCCTATAATAAATCCATCCTTTTGACATGCCTTAAGCTGGGTAACCAAAAGAGGGAAATTACCTGCCAGAGGCCTTTTCTCACTGGATATAGCTCATTTGAAACAACTGGTTGGTAGCATGCCAAGAGATTTCAACACACTTTGTTCTCCAGGCCTGCCAGCATCCCTCTAAAGACCCCACTGCAAGCAGACACATCCTTACTAAAGCGGGACCAGTTTGGAGTAGCAAGTTGATTGGCAATCTCTCCCAGCAACAGGAAACAGAAGGGAGGGCTAAGATGACATGTGCTGCACTGTTCTTCAAGCACTCTTCTTACCATGGAGGTTACACAGATATTCCCGCATCCTCATCACCATCTGTGATCTTAACCGCAGGTTATACTGCAATTGGAAGCTACGCAAGTCCAAGTAGCGATACTGCATCCGTAACGTCTCTGATTTCTGGAGATAAGAGATAATTAGGATTAAGAAACAAAATTGAAATTGCATGTCCAATGAAGCTGCTCCTAAAGCCACAGGACAAAAGGAGGAATCTAAAAAAGGACACTGCCCTATTGCGACAACCTACACAAACATACATCAGCCACTGACAGTGTTTCCATGCACTTTAATTACTTTAAAAAAAAAAACCAAAACAGACATTTACTGTCCTAAGAGCTACCTCAGAGCTCAGGATTTCAGCCCTCTCTGTTCTCAGTCCACTGCAACAGACTGTAGCAGTCCTCCTTGCTATTTTTAAGCAGAGAAGTGGTATCACAGACAGATCTAAAGGAATAACTAAATGGTGACACAACCTTATTACAAACAGGAAAACTAAAGTAGTGTGGATGATGGGAATTGTCCAGGACCCACAACACAAAAGGAACAGGATTCAAGCTCCAATTCCAACACCTACATATCAGTTGCAGTTTCAATGGCACAGAGAATATCTTTAATTAACAGCAATGCCACTCTACTCCATGAAGCCTGCACTAAACCAGATCTCTTCTAAGACTGCCTACATACAGAAGAAAATCCTCTAGCTGACTAGCTACTTGTCCAGATGAGACTAGGCAACCTTGCCTTAAAACACAGCAGTGCATTGGCAGGTTCTGTTTCACACTCTCAAAAAAGCTAGCATAGCCTGATTTCTTTCACTCTTCCCTTTACCATCTGTTCTTACAGTGACATTTGAAAACCGTGTGCACTGGTATCATTCAAGCCTTGTTTTCTGCTTAACTCTTAATTAGAAATACATCCTTACAGCTAACAAGCAGCACCCCTATTTTAAATACCATCTTTTCCCCAAAGCAGAGCTGGCAGAACCAGACAAAGCCCTTAGATTTTTGGGCATCACAGTGGGCAAATTCCCAACATACTGGAAAGCCACCAATTTGGTAAAAAGAAGGAAAAAACACAGACACCTTGATAAAATCCTTGATTTCAAAAGGTAGCTTCTTGCAGGAGTTCAGGATCTCTGCAGTCTCCACCTTCACTTCAATATCCCCTGTTGGCATTTTCTGGAGCAAAAAGGCAAGAAAACAAACAGATTAAATAACTAAGGGAAAACAAATGAATAAAGGTATTTCACAGATGGTCGGGGGGTAAAAAAGAAACCCATGTGATTATCCTCCCTGCCTTCTAACACAGTATAACTCTGAGAACTTCCCTCAAGGACAGATTTCTCCCACATTTCCCTTCTGTTCAGAAAACACAAGTCACCTCACCAAAGATGGCATGTTCTTTCCCAGTAGCATACTGATCTCTACCAGAAATACAATTACTTTGCCTTTGCCTTGAAAGACATGTTGAGCACAGAGGAACAGTCATGCACAGACCTTTCTAGGGCACATGAATTTGGACAAGATAGTTCAATTAGCTTCAATGAAACCACGCTGTAGACATTTTAGTGTATATTAGCAGCATCACCATCAATCCTTAATACAAGTCAACACCAGTTCTTCGAATGGGTTTTCTTTTTCTTAGATCCCAAGATCTAAGAAATCATCAAAAAAGAAAGATCATTCTTTTTCTTAGATCCCAAGATTTCCAAGATCCCAATTTCCTCCACTTAGCACTGGTCCACAAAGTTCATTTGATCCTACAAAACTCCTCTATTTAGCAGGGGAAAGTACATATAACTTTCAACAAAGTGATAAATTATTAAAAGAAATAAAAGCATTGCTTTAAGCCTGCATTCTTTATGGACATCTGTAAGTGGTCAGAGAAAAAAAAAAAAAAAGATGGTCATAAACCCAGGTTCTCTATTCAGGCCTGTCAGTGATGGGATACATACATCCTGACAGATTTATCTATGGCTGATTACAACGAGAGTGAGGAATGCATAACATCAAAAAATTATGCAACCTCTGTTTCATATACAATGAGAACAGCAACAGCTATTCTGCATGAGAAATAGGTCATTACATGCTATGGGGCTTGTGATGACAATACTTACTTTCAAGAGAAAGAAATACTCAACCACTTTGAAAGCCTGAAAAAGCTAGCTGTTATCCTTTCTAAGGGCTGGAATACAATTCAGTTCACGGGTGTCTTCAGTGTGCTTTGAGTTTCTCCTGAGTTACATGTCACTGCAGTTATTTCACGTCACGTTATCTGAGGATAGGTTATCACACACCCAGGCCCCATGGCAAAGCTATGACACAAAACCCACCATAATCCAGTGCTCTTTTCCACAAGGAATACAACCCCTGAGACATCCCAACATCCTCACCGGATTCTCCTGCCCTGGGGGCCGAGGGGACACAATTCCAGTCACTCGTACAACAGATTCCACTGGGGCGTCAGACAAGAGCTTCTTCACATGGGAATGTGCCTACAAGATGATAATGTCTCAGAAATTCAAAGAACAGGACAGATGCACCATGCTTAAGGGCCTCATTTCTTAACAGCCCATTAGAATCCAGGATCACTCCTCCTAAGCCAGAGGAAAGGCATTGGTGTTTCTCTTGCAGGGCTCTCATAATGCTTATATGTACCTGTGAGTCAGAGCACTCAGTCTGACAAAGTACTTCATCCTGCTTTCTGTGTCTGCTGGACCCAAGCTACCAAAGGGAAAACAAACAAACAAACAAACAAACAAAAACCAAAAAAAAAACCCACACACTCATATTTTGGTAGCACTTACCTCATCCTGTGGAAGGATGACCTGGGTCAGTCCCTGGAAATCCCTCAAAACCAGAAACAGGCCTTGTCTGATCCACAAAAAACACAAAAAGAAAAACAGTGTTTTCAAGAATTCAGTAGTCTTCTGCTTTTTAAGCCAAAGCACATGGCAACTAGCTACTTTCTGTACCTTGTGACTAATCTCAAAGTATTTCCAAGTAATGTGTGTACAGATACTTTGCCCACACCTGAATCTAATCTGAACAATTTGTCTCAGATTTTGCCCAGCCACAGACAGACAATATGAAAGTAACAAGAGAGTGAGGATTTTAACTTGAACTTTAATCCATATAGAGCAGTGATTCTGAATACATGCAATTTTCCTGCTGAAAAACATCATTCAGATTGTTTATATGTATAAACACACTTACATGAGCAGTAAAACTAAAGTTGGCATAGATACAAAAAAATATTGAACCACAGAACACTCATCCCATAAAAAGTTTCACATGAACAATGCTCCTATACACAGAATCACAAATCTTGATCTCTTCAGCTGCAGCAGACACAGCTACCATTGTACTTATTCCATCAAGAAGTTGTCAAATGGAACATGCTCTAGCTGTCTTTAAAAACAAGAGCACAACAATCACACTGCAATAATCCTAACTGTTTCCTGTAAATTCAACCACGACTGCACAAAGAGGAGATGCTCAGGACCTCCTAAGAAAACAAACCAATCCATGTAGACCATCATTGCAGAACACTGCTAGATAAAACCCAGCTTCTCTGGACTGCAAAATGAAAAAAATGTTTTTTGATACAAACTAATTTCACCAAAGCCACAGGACTTATCTGAATGTTACAAGCATGTACTGAGGAATGCAACATTTTGACCCATTGTCCCTTCTGTATGCAGACATGCTTTTCACCCTACATTTACAAAGTGTTCAAAACTATTAGGAATGATTGTATCACACCACCTATAGCAAACGAATTCCTATATATATGTAGGAATATAGAATTCCTATAGGAATTCTCATTTTGTCCACTTACTACCATTTCTTAGTATTTCTTTTTTAAGCAAAGCTTGCATTGTTTAAACATGCATCAGTAGATGCTGTAGTTGAAAAGACAAACATCATTTGCTTAAAATTTAAGGACACCATATAAAAAAAAAAGTTATTTGCTCACAACTGTTAAAATTGCTGTAAATATGCTATTACTCGTTTTCTCTCCTATACAGGAAGGGCAATTAACTGCTTTACAGTGTTGTAATGAGGATCAATTAAGATTTGTATGAAACTCTTGAAATTTTAAATACTGATCTGGCACGGTTATCAACTGGTATACTCACTTCAGAAGCTACTACTGCAGGATATGAAAAGATAACCTGAAGCATAAAAAGAAGCGTCTGAATCCAGGCCTAGAGCCTACACTGGATCTAGCAAATAAGCATCTCCATTTTCTCTTTGGTATGCATTTACCTTTGGTACTGAATCCATCCATACAGTGTGACCTCTTGTCCCACATGAGCAGAACGCAGTTCCCCACAAGTGTTGGTCCGCGTGACAAAGCTATTAAAGTCTTGAATAAGATCAGTAAAATCTGTCATGGCTTTTACAGACGAGTGAGACAAAACAGTTACAGAGTTCCCCCCTACACCCCTCCCTTCAATCTAGTTTAGAAATATACAAAGAAGTTACTTCACATACCATCAGTACAACTGCTATGACATTAGAAGGTAAATACAACATGAAATTATTCTAAACAAAATTTTTAGAATAACTATTTATGTCTCAATCAAATTTTCATACAGAAATCTGAACACAGCCTTGCTGCAAACTGTTGCTCTGCAAATTTCAGGGGCAAGAGAAGGGAAAGCTGCAGATCAGTCCTGAGCCACACTTGACAATTCCAAATCTGAATCCAGAAGATACAGAAGAAAGAGGGCTTGACAAGCCAAGACTGAAACATGACATGCACCACGTGGGTGTAAATGAAAGTTTCCTGTCTGAAACTACTGGTAAAAGGCCTGAACCACAATTACAGACTTTCCACAGATCCCAGTGTGCCTAGCACCATGACGTTGTTATAAAAGCATTTACAGAACGTGGCAGAGATTCACCTTGCAAAGAGAAATCTGAAGGATGCTATTACCTAGACATATATATATAATGACGTGAACTAATCTCCCTTGCCACCTTCACAGCCTTTGCAATTAAAAAAGTAGACACAAAGGTTTGTTTTCCAGCTGTTGCATTAGGCATTCCACCACCCCTCCTGCTTATGGATTGTGTGCTACAGAAGAAAGAGGGTCAAAAAAGCAAATAAAAGCTAAGAAGAAAACCAAAACAAAACCAAAATTAGACAAACTAGTTTTGAATTACTTTGAATCACAATTCACCTTGAGATGCCAAAAAAGGGATTAAAATATGATTTAAAGAAGACGTTTAAAAGAGAGATCCAGGGAAACCAACTTATCACAAGTGTAGCTTTAATTGCCTATGCAGACTACCCTAACCTGGGTCCCAAGGAGGAAAAAAACCCCACCACAACCCAGGGGAGAGGACGGGGTAAGACAAACGCTGTTTCTCACCTGGCGCCGCCGGGGCCGAGGCAGGGGCCGCCCGGTGCAGAGCCCGCCCACAGCCCGGCCAGGCCAGCCCTCGGGCCAGCGGCGGCAGCAGCCGGGGAAGGGCCATCTTACAGCCAGCACCTGAATCAGACAGAAGAGCAGTCTATCACAAACCTCCGAGCCGTGAGAGGTAAAAACACAGGAGAGAAAGCACCAGCCACCCCGGCCCGGCCTCTTCCCGGAGCAGGCCTGGCCCACTGACAGGAGCAGGGGGAAGGTCCCTAGCTCCAGCAAGTGCGTCGCCTCACCGCAAGGCCCGCTGCCCCTGGGGTCGATCAGTAGAAGGTCTCCTCACCCCGAGCCACAGCAGAGCAGCCAAACTGAAGGAACCTCGCCTCAACCCGCCGGCCAACCTCTCCCCCTCTTCCCCCCGTTTCCGCCCGCCACCAAGATGGCGGCGGCGGGCGGTGCCCCGCTCAGCGCGCCGCGGGGGCTGACGGGAAGGGTGTTCAAACAGCTCCCGCCGAGGAGCGGCGCGGGGGCTGTTACCGGCAGCCATGGAGTCGGTGGAGCGGGGTCCGCGGGTGCTGCGCAGCCTCGGGCGGCTCTCTCGGGGGCCGCCGTTCGGGCGGATGCACGGGCAGTTCGGGCTCAGCCCCAGCGGCCACGGCCTCTCGCCGGCGCCGCACTCCCTGGTAGGCCGCCGTGGCGGTGGGGGTGATGACGGCGGCGGGGCCTACCTGCTCCATCAGCCGGGCCGCCGCGGGCCCTGGGCCCGGCCCGCCTCCCCTCCGTTCCCCGCAGCCCCCGTGCAGTTGTCTCCGCTCGGCACCGCGCCCACAGCAGGAAAACCGCCCCTGCTGGCACGGGGGGGCGGCCCGGCTGCAGCGCCGAAGGGGGAGGCTGGCCCTGCTTGTTGGCACTTCATGTTAACTTTTTATTTTTTAGGTAAACGCAGATCCCCAGAGAACGGCGTTCCTACTGCGCAAACAGTGGACCTTGTACAGCGTGACCCCCCTGTACCGGTTCTCCAGCGCCTGTTTGCGAGCTTATGCCAGGCTGCTCAGTGCTTTCATCGCTGCCGAGAAGCAGAAGGGACTGGCGGTGGAAGTAGGGGTTGAGCTGGACATCAAAGTGGCCGTCTCCAGCCTTCCAGACCTGAGAGGTAGTGACCAAGACCAGGCTGCGATTCTGGTGCAGGTAAGGAGTCTTCCTAGTTGTTTTGATAATTGTAATTGAGACTAGTGTTTTACGAGTTGCTTTTGCTGCCGTAAAACGCTGTGTCTCTCTTAAAACAAAACGCTAAGCCCTAGCTGTGTGGTGTAACTACTGTACTATCTGTTGAGATTTAACACAACTAAGTCCTGTCTATTTTTAACTAGAACAGAACATCTCATAAGCAATGGATATGTTTAATTGCAGTTGTGAGTTCAACTCCTTGATAGGATGTGACTGAGACTGTAAGGCGCAATCTTTGTCTAACTTTTTAGTTCAGCAGTCAATTTCCTGCAAGAACTTGGGGCAGTTACTTAGCTTCCTGAATAGAGTTGGCATAATCCTACCTCCTGGCCATTGAGCTCAAGTCTAGTTAGTATTTCTGAAATGCTTTGCCTCAGGTGAAAGATGCTACTGGAATGCCAAGTTCGGTATGACAGTGGTTATAGGACGTACCATGGATTGGCTCTTCTGAATTAAGCAGCATAAACTCAGATCTTTAGACTGTTCCTAATGAAGTAAAAAGTTTCAGCAGAATTGCACACATCTTTTAGGGATGTAACAGATAGACTGAATAACTAAACTTTACAAAAAAGAATGCTGCTTGCAAGATCCTCAGAAAAAACATCTACTAAACACTTGAAATCATAAAACAAAAAAAAATTTTGGCTAAAAAAGCATCAAACTTGCTGTGTAGCATAAAAATGCTTCTTTTCCCCATCCCAGCTTTCTTTGAGATCACCAATTTCCAAAAAAAACTCGGAAGAGAAACTGGTGTGGTCAGGCTGTTTCTGCTCTGTGTTTGGAGATGATCTTTCTGAGAAAATTCCACCAGACTTCACTTGTTTACCTCTGTTTCTTACTAATGGGGCAGAGAGTTACACATCCATTGTTGGAAGTTGGTTTCAGAAGACTTTTGACTGCAGCTTCCGCCGTTTAGCCATCAGTCCTCTCAATCTCAGTTGGATGGCAGCTATGTGGACTGGATGCAAAATGGACAAATTAACATCTGCCATAGAACTCGTTTTCTCTATCTCCTGTCTGCCCCAGCCTCTGGATATTTCATACGCCATTCATCCAGAGGATGCAAAAGCTCTGTGGGACACAGTCCAAAAAACTCCAGGAGAGATCACTCAAGAAGAGGTGGATGTTTTTATGGACTGCCTTTACTCTCACTTCCACAGACACTTTAAGATCCACTTGTCAGCTACAAAACTGGTGAAAGTTTCTACAGCAATTGCCTCAGCACACTGTGATGGGATTATAAAGGTGAGGTTTTAAGTAGCATCTTGTCCTAACCAATGCTGGACAAATAAAATGGCTGTATCTGTTTAGGAATGCTTCTTTAAAATGAAGGTGTCATATTTCTCATGTGTAATTTCCTACAAGAAGTTGTTAAACTGTCAGCTTTTATTAGTGATAATTCATTCTGGAGTTGGGGCAGCTATCAATACAATATTTTACTACTATATTGCAGCAGAAGCTACTAACCGTAGTCTTGGGCCAGAAATGGGTGTGTTAGCTGTGGTATGAACAGGAAAGTTTCTTTGCCCATTGGCCAAAACTTGAGCTTAGAAATATCTCAAACTTAATCAAAAAACTTAGAAAAAAATTCATTAGCTTTAGAGTGTTGCAGTTATTAAGACACAGGCAGAAGACAAATAGAATTAGCCTGCTATATAAAAATATCTGGTGTGTGGGTCAGCTGAGAGGCAACAGGTAAGAGTCAAAACATCTTACTTTCAACTACTTCAGTTGTAACCCTTTTCATACAGGTGCTGTAGCAGTATCTATAATAGCCTTTAAAACCAAGGAGGATTAATCCTTCCTGATGTTTCTTAAAGGAATACTAATATGGTCTTCTGAATTACAGAACAGTTCATGTAAATGCAGTTGCTTCAATTTGGTCTATGACGTACCGATGCCACTGTTCTGGGTACAAGGGGAATGTTAGAGGCTACAACTGGGACCCCACTCATGTGTGTCTTTCCTGAAGCATGAGTTCTTCAAATGAAAGAAAATAAGCTTTGCTGGGAAGCATCTAACAGTTTCAGCCTTGGGTAGGACAACTGCAAACCACCAAATGTTAGTGCTACGTTGCTTGATTTTATGTGTAGTAGTTTAAAAGAGCCAAAACAACTTGTTATGTTGCAGGTAAGTGAACAGAAGAAATGCTCAGCTGAAAAGGCTTTCTGAAGAAGGGTTCTCTTCTAGACTGTGTGTTGTGTAAACTCAGTTATGGCTCTTCTGTAATGGAGATAACAAGTTCCAGTCAGACACACATTCAGTATGGGAAAAAAGGGGTATTCAAGGAGACAGGAACAGTCTCATTCCTGGCCTTCCTGTAGAGGGAAGGAGGTAGCCAAAGGAGCAGGAGTGCTAGGATTCTCACCTTCCAAAAAGCTGGAGTAGCAGCAGGGGACTTCTTCAGTACTCTGCTTCACATGGGACAGGAGCATAAGTCAGAGGGCTCTAAAAGGAGCACCACATAGGTATGCACGTTTTCTCCATATCCAGGGTCAAAATAGTAACAAAGGTACCTTGCAAACAACAGAGAAGCTGACTAATCATGTATGTGATTATTTTAAATCACAATAATTTAAGGATGTGGAAATCTGGCAACTGTAATTTGTGTTGACTTGCTTTTTTTTTTTTCTTTCTTGCAGTTTCTACAAAGTCAATACCTAACTGGAGTGCTGATGCTACTGACAGAACTAGCAATCTCTCACATACAGTGAGAGTAATTTCAGCTAATCTTCATGCTAAAAAGGCTTACTGTTGGAAGATGTATGCTGAGAAACCAGTTAGAAACTCGCTTTTGCACCATCTTTTTCCTTTCATGCTGGCTGTTCAAAGTTGGGCTCAACTCTGTAACAAGCTGTAATTCAACATCATGCACAGCTAAAGCAAGCAGACATGCTGCCCTCAAGAAGGGGTACAGTACAAACTAATAGTTTAAGCACTTTTGTTTTACCATAATTACTCTGTTCGTTTATGTGTTATCAGCCAGGGGATAAACTGCAAATTCTTGAATGCAACTTATTAATAGGTATTTGTTTTCACATACCTAGGCAGCCTAAGCTGTACTGGCCTTAGCTGAACTGTGACTACTCTTGGGCCAGAGTCAGGCACACCTGAGAAAGGGTACATGCTTTACAAACCAAAACAGAAAAATCCAGGTTTCTAAATGCCTTTCTAGCTTGTTTGACTAGTATGACTGGTTGGCAATGGTCATAAAGTGCTCATCTAAGTCCTAGTTGGGCTAAGGTGAACAGCATGAGACTGAGAACTGCCTTGTGTGTCCAGCCTGTTGGTCCTCACACAACCTAGTAGATAGGAAATTAAGGTCTGTGTGTGAGAGAGCGCTGTATTATGCTTTGCCTAATGTCTGTAGTCTTCTAGGCCAGAGAGCTCTTGGGGTTGGAGGTATGGGTGCAGAAATTTTATACTAGATCTATCCCTGCTACAGCAGGTAGGAGTTCAGAGAGCTAGTGCACAGGGCCTGCTGTAGCTTAAATGAGCAGAAAGGAAATAGAATTTGTATATCCCAAGTATTATGATTTTTGTATTACAGTACTAAATAAAGAAAATCTTTGCCATCTTTTCCCAATAAGCTGGTCTTGGGAAAAGTAAAGACCACCTATGCCTGACTAAATATGTAAGTGTATGGTGCTTATTTCCAACTATAGCTTACCTGACTAAAATGCTAATTGTTACCTACAAAGTAATTCAGTGGCAGCATTTGAAATCTAGTTTCCTATGTAATTCACTTGTCACGGCTTCACACTTGTGCAGCTGAGTTTGTGCTGTGACCTTGCCCCTAAGCAAGGATGCAAGTTTTCCCTTTTTTGCCCAACCACATAATTTTTTGATTTATTTGTCAGGCTATCATTAAAAGAGATCCTTCATTTTTCTCCCCAGCAACACTGAGATGCATCAGCTATGTAACTGCCTAACGTGACATAATTGCATGCCTAGTTCCTAATCTACTTTTAATAATTATTTCCAGAATTAGCCAAAGAAACATGTTTAAAATGGATTATTTTTGTATGTAAAGATTGCAGTTTGTAAAGTGGTAACTCTTACCCTGGTAGAAGAAGCTAAGCAATTTTCTGAAGGTCTTGACAGCTCAGCAGCTATTTAAACAAGCTGCTTTAAACAAGCTGTTTAAAACAAGTTTAAAAAACATAGTTTCCTTTTATGAAACATCTTAGACAAAGTTTGCTATCTCGATTCAGAGGAACACTGGGTAAAGCAGGAGTAGAGGTCTGACATAACTGGCACCTGCATTTGATTTGAAAACAGGATTGTTACACCCATGGCTTATTCTTAAACCTAATGCTCAGCTCTTTCCAATAAGTTTGCATAAATAATCTCTAAATTCTGTATAGCCTCTTTTAACATCTTCCCTGCCCAAAGACGACGGAATATTAGCATGTGAAACTCCAGTGCAGTATGTATAGGAACTGCAGCTGTACTCAGCTTTCAAGAGCAATGTTTTCCAATGCACATGTGGTATCTACTACAGCCTAGCTGTAAGGTGTTGCTGGAACAAAAAGCTACTTTTTTTACATGCTTACCTACAAATTGAAGTACGGCCTTCATTGATAACTGCAGCTAAGTGAACAGAACTGGATTTAACCAGGTAGTGCAGCTGCTTTTTTCCAGAAAAAGCTGGTTCTGAATGATGTGCTTCTAAGCAACTGAGGCTAAGACTAAACAGCAGAGTTTAAAGCCATTTTTACTTGGACTGGTAGCTGAAAAAAACCCAGCATCTGTGTCCACACAAGCCATACAAAAGCATAGTCCACTGCTTTCACCCAAAGGAACAAACAAAGAACAGCATAGAAGAAATTTATTAAGATAGCACTATTTATACAAGTTACTCATGCTAGAAAAAAGCATAAATGATACATGTAAACATTTGTTTACAGAATACTTGTTTTCCTTGTAAAGGTGCAAATGATCTTCATATGTAAACACAAGAATACCGACCTTTAGGGGAAAAGGGGCTTTTAAAAAAGTTTTAATGACCCATTTATTACTGCAGTGTAATTTTTTACTATGGTCAAGCAATTAAAATCTGAGTTACGTGAATCAAACTATGAAGTTAAAGAACTTAAGATGTCAGCACTGCCTTTTTCATCTCAAGAATTCACAGTCCTCTTACTCTTTTAAAATCCAATTTAGTAAGGTCCAAAGTTACATCAGGTGCAAAAGGTCATTCTTTCATACTAGATAGAAATTACAGTACAAACATATCAGAACCTTTAAGTCTAGAGTTCCTCTTTCTTCTCCCCCCACCTCTGGGTGCCTCCACTCATTACAGTTACACACAGTGCCAGTAAATGGTCCCTCCCCTCCAAACTTTAATCAGCCTCATATCTTTCCCCGCTCTAAAGAAACACAGGCAAAGTGCATAAAAATGACTAAAAGGGAGGGTACCATCTCATCATGGTCAGCGTTTTACAACAGGAATTGTAAAGACAGGTAAGAGGCAGGAGGGCTGCTAAGATGATGCTGGTCTAAGCTTTTTTCTGCAGGAGCTTAAAAAACTGAGTCTTTTAAGACTGCAGGTCTGCCATTCTGGCAAGAACCTGAGAAGTAAGTGTTGACCTAGGCTAGTGAAAATTCATAGATGATACCTTCATCCCAGCTTCAGACAAGAACCAACACCTAGCAGGCAACATGAGTAAAATGTTATAAGTAAGCGACGACTAGTTGTTTCTAAGTTCATATACAGGGGAGGGGAGAGACAAAAGAGGAACTTTTGTACCATACACTGTACAGTAAAAAGGCATCATTTGAAATCCTTTTCACTCTCACCCTTTTTGGGCACTTCACTGATTCAGTCGATAGATGAGAGTTCCAGTTCTACTTCTTGCCTCCAGCAAGACTGAAAAGATACTCAGGGCACCCATCCTCAAAGCTCTCCTGTACTCTAAGAGACCCTAAAACATACCACAAGGGTTGGAACCACAATAGCTGGCAGGACATAGCCCTGCCCCAACCACCAGCTTGTCAAAACTCAAAACCACACACGCACACATATATATATATAAAATACATATATATATATGCACACTATATAAAAGTTGGAATTATCGCTGCGAGCGATACAAAGAAAATACATGATACAAATTAAATGAAAAAATAAATATACTCTGTGCACAGAAAAGCTTCTGTGCAAAGGTGGCACCTTGCAGGTCAAGTACTTTTTTGAAGCTCTCTGTAAATAAGGCAAAAGCAATGTTTTTGTATCACTTTCCTCATTCACCCACCACCCAGCTGCTCACACAGCAGGAGGGAAAGCAGGAAACCCTCCTCCTTGCCAGACTCCCAGTGTAGCATGTAGTATCTACATCAGCACTGTTTATGCTACAGTAACTTTTACAGTTTGGTTTATTAAAAAATGTAGACTATTTAGAAAAAATACGGACATAAGCAACCCTTCTTTCTACTTTTGTCCAGTGGTTCCCTGGAGTCTGACAACATGGTCTCCCAATGGGCACACTCTGACAGAAGTCATTTTTATAATTCCATAGAAAGAGTTACCAGCAAAGAGTTACATTGGATCTAGACCGTGCATACTAGAGCTGCAAAGAGGTCCAGTGTCAACAAGTCTCTTCAGTTTTTCTAGGAATGAGAACCAAGGGGTCTCCCTCCCTCTTGATGCTTACCATATATGAGATTCACAGTGTGTCATTTTGATAACACCTACTCCTCCTCCCAGCCGCCGATAGTTCATCCCGCCATACAACCTGCAAAGACAAGGTTTCAGTGGTCACACTGGTCTGGCTCCTTCATGGGGCTGCCATGGGAAAGACTGAACCAGCCCTTGTGAGCAGAGTTACACCTTTGTTAACTCTGGTTAAAGCAGACCATGACAACTAAGAAATGCGTAAGATGACTGCTGCTCAAGGTGAACAGCTGTATTTGCTCATGCCTTTCTCTCTCAGAAGAGAAACTGCTTCTCATTTTGATACCGCAGTTTTCTGTTACCCAAGTAAACACCAGCCTGGTAATACACAAGATAGAACATAACTTTGTCTGGTTATAGTAAGGACAGTTACCCTGTCTGGTAATGCGCAAGACTGAAAGTAACTTTGTAGGCTGCAGCTGACCTTGGGCTACGTTTTGGGTAACACAAGAGCAGGAATTTGTTGCTAGTCAACTAATTTCTTTTATCTAATACCCTAAATTCAGCTGATCCAACCAAGATACAACAACACCCCAAGCACCATCTGTTTCTCCAAAATATGTTACTGAAATGGTGCCTGCATTTCATATGGAAATCCGATCCCTGTAGACTCCAGCATCCTACTCATTTCAGCTGCATATTCCCCTCTGTGCCACTGAAGTCTGCTAGCAAAAACAGGAGAAGCAAGTTCTTCAAACAACTCCTACCAATGCAATTTGTTAAACCCCAACTGCATCAGAAGGATTTATCAGGCTACACAAATTAAAAAAAAGTATCCTTCACTGAGCAAGAAGTTCAGCAAACAAAAGAAAGAGAAGACCACAGATGTTGATGAGCTATATTGAATTCAGTGGGAGAAAAACTCCACAACATAATACTTTGAATAACCTCCTAAACTTCTGTGAATGCTAGCCCAGGCAGCAACTCCTACGTCTAGACATCTTATTACTGTTACAATAATTGAGAGTATCTGAAACCATTTAGCTAAGGAATATGAAGTATGTATTATTCTCTACTTTACTGGTTTTCTCAGCAGTTCAAAAGGCACTGTCGATAGCTCAACAAGCAAGGGGAAACTCCTCTACTGCTCCTTGACAGCTTATCTCAGCAGGACAGGGTTAATCTGCTACTACTACTAGACTGGAAGGAATAAGGACATTAATTTCTTTCTATTCCCCAGCCCTGTCAGATTACTAAAGCCATAAGAATACACATAGGAACTTGAAATTTTAAACTAATTTGGTTTGGAACAAGTACACAAGCAATTGCTTCCAGGTGTAGTTATGATTAGAAAGGCTATTTTTCCTATTTCTTTTCTGCTCAGTACATATTTTTGATCGGCAATTTCATATTATTTCTCCCTTTGTAAACCAGATTAAGTTCCTCTAATTGCTGTCTTGCAGATTTAAAGGGGAAGAACATCATATGCTTGAAGTGTTTTGCCTCAGCTCCTCAAAAAAAATTTGGAAATCAGAGCCTCAGCCTGAAAACAAAAATGAGTAGGCAGAATTCTACATCATTACTGTGAGCTCCTTCTGCTAAGGACAAGCTTAGTCCTATTGGGAAGCAGAAGACTCCAGCCCAAAATAAACAGAAGGGGCATATCTCACTCAATGTGGTTCTTTTTTGTCATATTAAAAGCAGCACTTAAAAACAAACTGGGTTTTGGTATGACCCTTTGCTTGCCACCCAACAAACCTGCCAAATCATTTATTTCCTCTGGGTCTCCATAACTGATCTATACACCATTTTCCTACCTGTTAAAGATGCAATGAAACTTTATCCTCTAAGCGTCGGTTAAATCTGCCAGAATACTATAACGGGGTAACATGGAAAACTCACTCCCATTTTACTTAAAATGGAGTCAGTAGCTGGAATTCAACCAGAAATCTGCAAGAAAATGTTTCTCAACTGCCACAGTCATAGACATGGGAATGCCACAGGTAAATGGCATATTGGGACATTTATCAAAATGTGATTCTCTTTCTTACACTTTCATGCAAGCCAACAAGCCACAATGTGAACATTATGATGGCTACCACACCCCAGTTCTTCACCATGGTGTACATCCCATTTCTAATCTGGCTGGACAGCTCCAGCTGGGTGGCAGCAGCTCCAGCTAAAGATTGCTATTTGATTGCTTCACAAACTTGAGTTACCTCCACGTGTTAGCATCTGGATCAAACACCTCAATAGTCTTCAAGTACGTCGTGCCATCAAAACCCCCCACTGCCATCAGCTGTCCATTCACCACAGCAAGGCCAACCTGCAAAATGACCATCACAGATAGTAGCTATTTAGCTGAGATGTCCTGAAAAGAAGGATTAAAATGAAAACATTAATAAAAAGATTTAATAACCATGTTTGGTGAAAGGCAGTCTGAAGAAGAGGTTTTTGGTTGGTGGAAAAGGACAAATAAAACAGCTTAGAAAACGAGGCATATTTATCTCAAAATAGAGAATCTCCTAACAAAAAAGCAGAATGTTCCCCTTTATTACCAGCTGTAAGAATTAGAATTATTTGAATAATAATAGACACATGAGAACCTAAGCCTTTATCAGCCAAAACTTACCATGTACTGGGCTGAAATTCTTCACCAAGTGCAACAAGCATGCACCAGAAAATCTACCAACCTACAGCCTGGAATGCTTGTTTGAACTAGGAGAACCGTATGTAAGCCCCTGGCCTGCTCCTCTCAGGCTGAGCCTTGGACCATCTGTAAGCACCTTGGCCTCCAGCCTTTCTATTTCGTCTTTCTGCCGAAGCACAAAAATCACTGAAATCTCAAACAGTTCTGTCGCTCAGGAAGATCACTTCTAGTGAAAACATCTCATGACGACGTAACAGAGAAAAGACAACAACAACACAATGTAAAATCATCCTTGTTTTGGCACTGAGGAAGTTAGAAAGCTCAGGAGGGCTGCAGATACAGATGCATCTGTTTAGCAGTTTCTACAGAAAGCAAATAGAGAACCAGCTCATGAAAAGTCAATGCCTAATCAGTAACTGGAAAGGACCATGTTGGACCGCATACTATATGCTTTCAGGGCAGCACTCAATATATATTCTCTGCCTCCGAAACTAGTAGTTACTCAAATTATGATTCACACTTGCCTCACCAGACACTGAAATACTAACATACAGACAGAATTAATTCACTCTTTACTATATCCAATGATAAATATTCATAACATTTGCATCTGCCCAAACACGATGACTGATTAAACCACTATGTTAATCTTTTGTTCACAAGTCTAGAGAAAGCACAAAATTAACAGTCGATGAGAACATGCTGTCACTCCCCATACTCAACAGGATTCAGCGAGGAGAGGCAACATATGAAGTGAAAGCCCAGAAAAGCTGTTCCCACACACATCTCAAAGCAATGAGAAGACTATGCTGAAAGTTTGTATCTAAACACATGCTTGCCGAGTTTCCTAGCTCTTTCTTCTGGACAAGTATGTTCACCTCCTAATTCATCCAAAGAGACTCGGGTACTAATTTTAATAGCGTTCTCTAATAGCATCTCATGCCAAGTACAGTTACGTCACCAAGACCTAAAGAACTGTGTTTCAGGCCTAAGTAGTTGACTCCATGTAAGGGATCAAAACTATTAAAAAAGACCCTCAAACGACTCCATCTTCCAATCCTCAGGCATAATAAAGAGCTGTCTATGGCATGACATGACTACCACTTCATTCTCTAAGTCTTGCTAAAGAGCTTTGACTTTTTGCAAACCTTTCCCCTCACCAGAGAGAGGTGAAGGTACAGAGAAAGCAAGAGAAAAGCCTCACAAGATGACACTGTACCCTGTGCTCTCACCACGTGGTTATATACAGTAACAGACAAGCAAACCAAGCCAAACTCACCCCGCTCCGGCGGGATGTCATGGCCACAACAGGAGACCACTGGTTGGTTCGAGGGTTGTATCTCTCAGCACTACTGAGCTCTGTTGTATCATCTCTGCCTCCCACAGCATATATCATGTCTTGGTACACTGCACAGCCCAGGTGCTTCCTCCTCGTCCCCATCGGTGCAATTGTGTGCCAGCGGTTCTCCTGGGGGTTGTAGCGTTCCACTGCAGAAGAAATGACACATCTTTGGACAACAGGGCTGGCAGGCAGTGGGGGTTAGCATTTTTGAACCTGCATCCAAAGCATTGCTCAGTCTGTAAAACTGCTGTAACTTCCACACACCAAAATACAATGAACCAGTTTGTTCTTTCACCCTAATGCTTTTCTTCTATAGAAAGCTTGCTGTCATCTTTCCTGTCTGCAGCCCTACACAGTCAGTCACATTTAGCATCTTCATTCGAGAGGGAGCCAGCAAAGCTACAAACTGACCTGCATTACCATCTTGCAGTAGTTTTACCTTTGGCACCTTCCTTCCTACAGCAGAAAAGGGCTACTGCAGGAAAAAAAAGGATGTGCTTGCAACTGTTATGCAAATGATCAAAGTATTGTATTCAGGACACACTGCCAAATGCAGCACCAAGAAAGAAAAAAAAAAAAAAAGACACACAACCACATAATAGGAGCTCACAAGCCTGCAGAGTGAATTACTGTATGGCAAAAATCATATTTAAAGATGAAAATCACCACAAACCGATCACTAGGATATTTCATCGCCACTGACAGACACTAAGGACAAACAAGGCCATACAAAGTGCTGACTGCAATTAAGGCACAGCAAAAGGCTTACCCGTATTGAGGGGAGAAGTTCCATCAGAGCCTCCCACAGCATAGAGGAAACCCCCTAGCACAGCTACTGCAACTCCCAGGCGCCTGGTGCTCATAGAAGCCACTCGAGTCCATTTGTTTTCTTTGGGATCATACCTGGCAAAAGAATAAACACCAAAGCTTAGTGAAGTGCAAGCATCTTCACAAAGGGGCAGGAAGACTGACCTTACTCTCTCAAAACAAAAATCCCTGTAAGATCTATACAGGACTTACCTCCTCTCCAGCTCATCTGCATCAGCTGCACCTTCTAAGAGACCCTCTTCTTGTGCACCACTTTTTTTTTTTTTTTCCCCTCCATTAAAATTACCTTTCCACAATGTTGAGACAAGAGACACCATCCTGGCCACCCACAGCATAAAGGTAGCCTCCAAGAACTGCTACTCCGACACTGGTCCTGCAGGTGCTGGTGGGGGCCACATCACTGCTCCACTGGTTTGTCTTTGGATCATACCTAGAAAGAACACACCAAACAGCACAAATTACTTGTCTACGTATGCTTCAGACTCTCCCATGCTTGGGAACTACTAAGGCAGCGAAACTTGTCTATCTTGAGCTTAAACTGCAACACAGCTGTTTGTAAGCTGAATAAAACCCCTGCAGTGATTGAACGCATCCAATACACATTATTCCAGGCATGTTCAAACTGCAGCTTGAGATGATTCAAACTGAAGATGAAAGGTTCGGGTTCATAAGAAAGCAGGTTACCAGGGACTGGCTGGCATGTGGTAACTTGCATTTATGCGAAAAGCAGCAGACAAGAGTTACTCTGCTCTATGTTCTCTGCAGTTCACACAAGAACTCAGTCAGCACTAGGACCAGCACTTCCGAGAAAAAAGATGAAGGAACCAAATGGGCTTGGGAATCCAAAGACAAGGAAATATGGTGCATACCACAAAAGTGCAGGACACAGGAGATGTAAGGCTAAGGTCATGATTTGGGAAGCACCAGGAGTATGCATGGAGAAGAAGAGAAGAAGGGGAGGCTCGAGGTGAAAAGGAGATATTTGAGTCATGTGGCTTTTAGGCATGGGGATTGGCATATGCAGCTCCCAGAAACAGGAAGCTTGGTAAAGCTTGTTTGACTTAAGTCTTTCACAGGTCTAGAACTGACCTACTTTCCTTCTTCTGTATAAATGCCAAGGTTCCCTAATTCTCTGGTTACCACTCCACAATAAAATTCCAGGATCTTTCCCTAAACATTTAAGAAATGCTTAATGTAACCTCACCTTCCTCAACAACGCTAAAACAAACCAGCAATTGTAAAGAAGGTTAACCAGGATCATCACTCCTCCCATCAATTATACCCAGACCCACCTCTTATATATGCCTCCCCTATATCAAAAGCTATGTCTTGTCTCATTAAGCTGGGGACATGATGACACAAGCTGTTATGCATGAAGTCCTAGTTCAGCAGTAAACCAACACAATATTGAAGGGGTATGCAAGGAAGGAGGAGATGTAGGTAGCATGTAAAGTAAATTTCATGGTTTCAGCAAAATAAGAACATAGCTGGCAAGATGAACTCATTACTAAGAGGCTGCACCCAGGTTTCAACATTCAGAGTTAGCATTTTGCATGTTGGCCTTATGGAGACCTACCTTTCTACACTGTTAAGATAAGAAGAACCATCATGGCCTCCCACAGCATAGAGGAGATCATCCAGAACACTGACTCCAACACCACAGCGTCTTTTGCTCATGGATGCCACCATTCGCCACTCATTGGTTTGAGGGTCATAGCGTTCGACACTGGAAATTGCATCCCCGCTACATCAGCCCCCCACTGCAGGAACCAAACACAAGGAATAGCATCATAATAACGCACTGAGTTCACATACTGTACGTGCGCCTGGTACAAAGTGCCCCTCCGGACATTGTCAGCCTTAACCCCATAGCCCCATCTCAGAGATGCTCATTCTGAGGGTTATAATCAGAAGACAGAATGTGATATTCAAGAGCATTAACGTAAGTTTGGAGTACTGTGGCATTCACAGCATCAAAGAAATCATACAAGTTCACTCAAACCTCCTAATATTAATGTATAGGTGACTTCAGAAACATGTCGTGAAGACTGGCCTTACGGGAATGCTGCCACCAGAAAACCCAGACTTGAGTCTCCTGACCTAAGCCAGCAGGAGCTATACGTACCTGCAAAGAGCACTTCTCCACAGCGGATGGGTTTGCGCGGTCTAGTTCTTGGTCCCTGCATCAGTGGCCGCTCTTGGGGCAACAGCAGATAGTTCTTAGCTTCATCCACTAGATCCCTGTGCAAGACAAGAAAATATTAATCCCCAAAGTTCACCTGATACCAGTCTCAGGAGAAGGTAGGAACCAACACTGATAGCAAGAGCAGCCAGCACAGCGCTAGTCACGCACTTCAGGTATTCACAAATCATGTGAAGTGCATGATTAGCTCTAGTTAAAACATACACTGTCACCTAAGTACTCATCAGTTGTTTGTAAGTCATTTACACAGTGACAGCAGTACACCAATATCAATATTTAGCCAAAGTTAATAATAGATACTGCTTGCTATAAAGGCTGACAAAAAAAGCCACTATGGCAAGATTTGTCAGGCTTAGTGTGCAGAAAAGAAAAACCCAGTCTGCCTCAAGCTAGAACTTAATGATCAGTTGTTCTGTCTAGGAACAAAACAGGAGTTGAAAAGCACACAAATACATAATACACACACATGACCGATAGATGGAGATAGCACCCTTCTGATGAATATTTTCTCCATCAGCTCTGGCCAGCTCACACTGTCCATCCATTCATGACTTGCCACCTGGACTAATCCTAATATTCCAAACTCTTGAATAAAACAAAAAAGAAAAAAAAAAGTCCTCCTTCCCTCTACAAATGTGGAATTCCTACAGTATGAATGCTTATTCAGGAAGAGAACAGTTCAGTCTATCCCCTGAACTTTTTTACATTAAGCACAACAAGAAAAATTGTGTGCTTTCTAAATGATACAGAACCCTGTAGAACCAGAAAAGTGAGACTCTTACTGTAAGAGAAGGAAATCAGTTTCCCTGCACTATCATTGTGGGAAACAGCAGGCTAATCCCAGAGTCCAATTCAGTTACAAAACGCAGACTTTTTACATACAAAAACTACTCAAGTCCTAATGAGATCAGGAATGCCAAGCAAGTGGTAAGCTGTAATGAAAGGCCGTGACCAGAGAACCAAAAAGAAGTTAAATGGAAAACAATACACAAAGGTATTTTACCAACAGTCAAACTGCGCACTCTATGTTTGCTATTTCACTGAAAACTTGAAAAAACAAAAGCATGTCTTGGGCACTACTGACTATTACGCAAACACAAAACACTTTTTCTTGCATCTCTTCTCCCAGTTGCAGAAGAAAGAGGAAATTGTGCGATACCACCCATTTACCACTGACAGATCAGCACAGTTTTAGAGAACAGATGCAAATACAATGAAATCCAATTCTGTAAATCAGCAAGGAGATTTACCGGCATTCCTCATCACTCTTAATAAGTGGATCAGAACCCACTGTACCCACAAGAAACTTGGGACTCAGCAGTGGTAGACGGACATGCTGCAGGACCTAAAACACAAAACAGAACGTACACTGTCAACTACAATATACCCACAGAGATGCAAGAGGTCAAACTGAAAACAACAGTAGCTAACAAATTTTGACTAGAAGTTAATAATTCCTCTGACAAACATACAGTCATTTACACATCCAAACCCTGGCATTTTAGTTAAATGCAGCTCATCTTGCAGCACCTTTGTCTTTTCAATATACCAACTTAAAACACCAAGCAACAAATCAGTCTTTGAAAGGGGACGATCCCCGGACCTTTTAACAGCTGAAACCAAGGTCACAACTGAAAATCTTCATAGAATTATAGAAGTCAATACATCTGCCTGAAAAACTTATTTAGTTAGAAGTTTTATCAACCGTTTAGCTCTCAGACATGAGTGGTATTGTGCAATAAATGAACAGTAACAAACAACATGCCTTTCACAACAGTTTAAAATTTAGAGGCGCAAGCAGGTATAGACAACGAGGCCTAAAAAAGGCAAACAGTTATAGAAGCATTAAGAGCTACCTTGAGAACAGCAGTTTTTTCTGGCATGGTTTGTTTATTTGAAACCATTTTCAAAAGCTTTCCACTAAATAAAGTTGCATTTAATGTCTATTTCCAAAGCAGAAACACTGAGGCAGACAGACTCTCACCTCTTTTGATCAGAAAGCCTGAGACTTCAGAGGCTTTCCAGCTGACAGCTTTGTCAGAATGGGTACTTCTCTGTGAAATGGCTTGGCTTAGATGAAGCATCATATTTCAACAAAACCATTCTGACAAGCTCGAGTATAAGATCATGAGGGCTGAGGCATAAATCAAACATCAGAGCTTAAAGATAAACTGCAAACAAAGACAAGCTTTTTCTTATCCACTATGGTTTTTTTATACAATACTCAAAGCAACGCAGGCAGGTTTATCTAGAGAGGCTACTGGAGTGATCTAGTTTGGCAAGTCCTACCTGGAAACAATTCAACAAAGCCCCTACTGAAGGCTCTATGCAGTGCACCTTCCAGCCTAGGTGAAGGGAAAGTACAAGCCACCTAACATGGGTGGAAGTCAGAGAGAATTACTGTGGCTTTGCATGCATTCAGAACTGTGACACTGCTGGGGCATCACTGTACCAGCCCTCTTTATTCTGCCCCTGGATAAAGCAGTCTTGAACGTTACTGTGCTCAAGAGTACCTGTGGCAGCTGGGGTCTTCTTTCCTGAATGCTGTATTTCACCCAGGCCATCACTGCATTGAACACTTGCTTTTCACTGCGAACATTTAACTCATCGCTGGATATAATGTCTATGAGCTGATTGGCAGGAAGCAGCATGAACTCTTCACTCTCCATTACCTGGTTAAATGGAAAGGGAAAAGAAAAGAAAGTGAGAACAGTGGCCAAAGCACCAGAGCCATTCACCACTCCAGCACTTCAGCACAACTCTGAAGGGGATACAATCCACTTGAATTAGAGTCTAATGGACTGATCCAGTAAAGTGCCAAATACCCATCAGCTTCAGCATCAACGTGTGAAGGGTTCTGCTGCACAGAGCAGAATACAGTCCCTTAGCAACAACAAATGACACTTTTAGATGGGGATGCAACTGAAAGGGAATTTTACACAAAGTTTTTTGGTAGGACACTTTTAAAGGGTTAAACCACAGAACACACTGATCAAGTTTCAAAATTTAGGAAAAGCAAAGCCCTTTAAGATCAGTCTCCTTGTTTGCTGTGTTTTAATATATAAATCAGAATTAAAAATGTTGCATAGCTGATTATTCTGATACCGCTTTTCAGTCACGTATTTGAGAGGCTCTATTCAGGAGAAATCCAAAACAGAACACAAAAATAAGAATCTCAGAAACAAGTTACCAGAGGCATTGTAGAGAACATGGAAAGTCTTCCTGAATGCTGATTTGTGGCAGCACAGAAAATACTTCAGGAGAAGAAGATGGACTAATCCTGCCTCTTTGATTTGCTCTAAATATATGCATAGAGCGTGCCCAAGTCCAGATGCACTTAAGAGGGAATCGGAGCCTCCCAGGGCCCTAAGGACTGATCTCTTGTGAAATTCAAGCCACTGACAATGTGCAAACGCGTTAATTCCTTCAGTACCCAAGAAAGCAACTGAGTTTCTCAGGAGGCTTCAGCTGCCATTGGAGGACCGCTCATGCAACACACTAGAGCACACATCAGTCAGTCCACGACTGCCTTGAGAGGTTACAGCTCACAGACAACCATGTCTTCTGAAGAGATACCAGGTAGATGTGAAAGATGCAAGAATCAAAATAAAAGAGAACTGCAGAAATAATTTGATCAATAACTGCCAGCTTGGCTTCCCTACAAGCATTCCCAGTCTGCAGCCTGTAATCTCCAAGAGGTTCAGTGACAGAAAATAACTGAACACTGGTTTGTCCTTATCGTTTGCAACCACATTAGAATTCCATGTCTTATTTCATGAGTTGCAGCATAAATTAAAATACATTCTTTAGCACTATCATCTCAACAGCAGTCAGCTGTGCAGTCCTTTTAGTTACCTAAAGAAATCACTTAAGAGCACTGAATGAATATAGAAAAATTGCCGAGTTACTGACAACAGAAAATATTGTTAAAAAAGAACACAACAGGCAATGAGATCAGATACCAGAATTTGTTCTTGGATCCTGTGGGCTCTTAGCGACAACAAAAGCCACAACAAGGTTAGCCCACACACTTCTTCAGCCATAAGATTAAGACCTGGGCTGGTCATTAAAGATCTTTATCTGCATTTTTCCACCGTTTCCCTCTCCTCTACATAGACTAACTTATGCCTAAACTTTACCCCGACAGTTTGCAAATGCAGCCTCAGACTCTGCAAACAGAGGCTCTGGAAATTTATGACTTAAAGATGGTCATGCACACTCTCCCTTCCACCCCAGAAAACCCAGCTGCATCGATGGCCTCACAAAACTCAAATGTAATGGAAGCACTTCTGCAAACCAAGTTATCACTGCTATGCAGCCTGTTAGTTTACACAGTAAAACAAGTAATTATATAAAATGCTTTGGCTTATTTTGGCTTAATCAGGACACTAATAATTACCTGACTAATATTAATGGTCTATTTGACTGACTTGCTTACTAAGCAAGAATTGGATGGGCTTCATTTCCTCTACAGTATTCATGTGCATTACTGCTTTTACAAACAGATAGAAGAAATTTCAGAGTATACAATACGGAGTGCAATTTTTATCTGTTGATACAAAGCACAAGTTCTTCCCTTAAGTATGTTTTCTCCTTTCACACAGATGTCAGAGACCAAACAAAAAACGTGAAGGCTGTTCTTGCACAGCAGAGTTGTTAATAGAACCATTTCACATTGCATGCACAAGCTTCACTAGGGGTTTTAGGCAACAAATTAAATTGAGGGGAATGGAAAACTTGAAAAACATTTTATCAAGAAGTTAATGATGTAATGCAGCAATACACATAAAAATTAATAGAACTAGAGATTAGGACAGCAGAGGACATGAAGCAATTCAAACTGCATTCAAAGTAACTGCATGAGTTGGCCTGATGCCTAGTGCTTAATATTTTACATTGTCATTCAGGAAATTCCCATCTCACGTTTCTTTTTGCCAGCTTGGAGGAACGATGACTACACAGCCTCTGCAGAAGGTGGCACATTTTTTAATCAGTTCTCAGCCTCCACAGTGGAGGATGATAAAGTAGCTAAGTCACTGGCTTCCATCAGGGATTACCAATCCACTCTCCAGATGGAAAATAATGACAGAACAGAATACAATCCAAACAAGCAGCACCACTAAGATTGTCTGCAGAGAAACAGTGGAAGCAAAAGAAGTGATCGTTAAGGATGAAGAGCTGCAAAACTCCTAGGGCACTAAAAAAGACATCACAATCTACCCAAACTAAAGAAATATCATTCTAAACTAAGCAATTGTTTTCCAGAGGCCGTGATTCAGTTAAGTCAATTCCAGTTTGTATCATCTTTGAGGATAAGTGTGTTTTCTCAAGTCAAAAACTTTTGTCTTTATGTGCTTTAAAGAGGGATAAGGAAGACAAAAAGCTGTCTTCAAGGGAATCCAAAAGAAAAGCACTTCATAGCAAGCAGCTTTTAACAGCCAGCTGCATGTATTAATGCCAAAATATTTTAAAACAAAATTGTTATGCTATTAAGAAGTTATTTAGAAGCTTGTAAGCATGCCCTACTCATGTAATAACAAAAGCACATATCTAACCATTAAAACGACTAAGCACTGAAAATAAATGACTATCTGGTTACCATCCTGCTCCCAACAAAAATGCAGAAGAAAAGAAATGCAGAGCAAGCACAGAACAAATTAAATGGCCAGCTAAAATGTTGGGCTTTGGGAAATCACCAAGTTCTACAAAAAACAAGCTCTCATCTTAAACAGCAAATTCTATTTTCTGGTCTTTATGGTTAGGAAAGATGTATTTAATTGCAACTTTTAGAGTAAACTGATGTCATGTGTCTACAGTTAGATACCAAGTGCTGTCTTCAACATGTCCAACAGCCAAGTTCAATTGTGTTTGCTTCTGCTCATATTTTTCTTAAGTACTACCTGACTGAAATGTATAAAATTCCAATCTGTGTCCTGCAGAGGGAAAAAAAAAAAAGTTGGCAAGCTGCAATGAATCACAGCACCTAAGTACTGCACTTACTTCTCTGGGAAAGCTAAATTAGCATCACGAGCCAATACTGCAGTTACTCCCTTCGGAAAGGATCTACCAGTGAAGCAGGTAGAAAGAGGAGATTTCTCTGTAGCAGGCCACCTTTTCCAGGGATGGAAAAGTGCAGTTTCTGGAAGAAGCAAGTGACAAATCTCTCTGGCAAAGGAACAGACCTTCATGCAGAGGGCACTCCTAGAGAGTAGCTGCTTCCAAAACATACGCAAACTCTTGCCCTTCCAACCAGGGCTCAGGAAAGACACCACTTAAAACTGTCTGGCTCCTTTCTGCATTTGGGTATAGTAGTTAAGTAAAAACCCACTCTCCTCAGATTATTGCTCACCGAATCCTTACTTATTATGCTGATCCTTCCTTGAACCAGTTGCTGGCATTTTTTTTCCCCCAAAAATCATCTAAGGAGAATTAACAAAGGAAGAAAGTCTCAAATTTATAAAGGTCAGCTACAAAATTACACATCTGAATGGCTTTCAAATAACTCCTGCTGAGTAACAGATGCAAAACCCTAGCTCTGCCTACAGCAAGGGAGTTGAAAACTCCCCTGAGACAACTGTATGCTCCCCCATACACCCATTTTTCCCATCCCTAAACTCAACATCAATTTTTTTAGTTCTATTGATGTATTATCCTTACTTTTAACACCTGCCTTCCCTCTGATCATGCAGAATCCAGAACATTTGTGAAAGGGGAGTGGAACATCATACCATTGTGCAGCCACGTCAGATGCAATGCCAAACTCCAGCTACACCCGAGACCTTGCCTTCCACATAGCACTTGCCACACAACTTTAAGAGAAGAAATGCCATGGATTATACACAAACCACCAGTACAACAGAGTCCTACACTTTTCTCTCTTTCTTCCCCACCTAATGGCTGACACCCATGACTATGAGGGCACACAGCAGCTGTAAAGGCAGGATTTGGAAAGAAGCACAAGATGGGAGCTGCTCAAGGCTCTCTCTCACAGGACACATTCACGCATTTTACACCATGACTCCAGCACACTAACTTACCTCCTGGAAGTTATGCTGTGTGAACTTGTCAGCAATCCTCAGCAGTTCACGGCACGAGTGAGTGTCAGCAAAAGCTCGGATGCCCAGGCAATTGGAAGGGTCCAACTGTCTCTTAAGGAACTCGCAGCAGGCCTCCTGGATCTCAGCCAGCTGGAGAAGGCAAGCAGCTGGCAACAAGGTCTGCACATTTCCCTCTTCTACAGTAATCTGAGAGGTGTATGCAAAGTCAATCAGCAGTTCCATGGCCCTTTCATCGATGTCTCTGATCACTACTTCTGTCTGTCGAGACTCTGCCAGCTCCCCGGTGAACATGGCTCGGAAGTAAGGGCTGCAGGCTGACAGAATCACCCTGTGGGCATAGATCTTCTTTGCACCAACTACTAGCACCACATCACACAACTCCCGGTGCTTCCGGAGAAGATTGATGACTTCCAAAGTTTGTCGAGGGTGCTTGTCGGAGACGTAGGGCATGCGAGCAGGCTGCGGCACCCCTTCTGGCAGTTTGTTAGGATCTCCGAGTGTGCAACGGCTAGTCACATCCATTCCGGTCTCTCCTGGTCGAGTACTGGTACACCTGCATTGGAGAAAGTAGTAAGACAGGACCATCATCGACTAATCTACCAGCAACGGTCAGCCAAAGCTCTACAGCTCGCACCGATCAGGAACACAAAACAGCAGTGCCTGTAGCTCCACACTGGAACGTGGAAATAAGCACATGATCACGTGAAAGAGGAATCTGTCTCTAACCAAAGCTTACCTAGAAGTAAACAAATGCCAATTTGCAACAGACTTATATTTAAAGCTATTTTTATATGCTTTCTATGACACACTGCTGTAATATCCAATTTCACATACATATTTATTAACTGAACCTCATAATAACCTTGTGTGGTGAGATTATCCCCATTTCACAGAGAGTGACTCAAGGCAGAGAAGATTAGCCGACTTGCCCACTGTCACTTGAGTTTTCTTTGACAGAGCTAGAGCTGGATTTCCACTGCAAAGAATTCCAGCTGCATGATTTAACCAAGCTTCTCTGTTCTTCCACCTACATTTTTGATAGGGTCACTCATCACTGCGACATCTGAATACACTAAACTGTCACACAGACTACAGTAACTTCAAATGGCCTGCAGCCTACTATAAGTATCTTTCAGATTCACAGAAAATCCATTTAATAATCATCACCTCCTCAGTTATTTTTGAATTATAGAAGCTTCTGACTCAACCCACCTTCCCTGACATGTTCCAAAAGAAAGTTAATCTTTCCCAAGAATGGCAGACTAAGAACTGCAGAAGGGAACTGGAATTATCAGACCAATCAGGAAAAAGTCAAAACAATCTAAATATCCACACGTATCATCTACCAAAACAGGATGAAAATAAAGTCAAGATGGTAACTTTAGAGATGAGGAATAACTTGAGAATATATAAACTCAAGTTTCTGGCACAGAGTAAGAAAAACATACTGTCCTCCCAGCTCCACATGCGATGTTCTAGCTATCTGATGTCGCTCTTCACGAAAGTTTGGGTACCTTTCCTTTATCCCTCACAGCCCTGAGCAGATGTCAGCTCTGCCACAGCTTAAGTGCAATCACCCTCTGCACGGCAACATGACAACGCTGACAGATCACACTTCACACCATGTATGCTACCAACTCAAGAGAAGGGGAATGAAGTATTGCCCTGAGCCCTTTTGCAGTTCTGCAGGGACGAACCAAGATGACACATCTAATATCTCACTTTGCAAAGACGTCTGCCTACACCCCAGGATTCCCTACCTCATTGTGACTGAAATCAGTGCTAAACAAGAATTAAATCCAACTTTATTTCCAGCAGACTAACTAAGCAGATCAGTGCACATGTAACAGAGATGTCATTTTGAGTTTTCCAAGCATATGTGAATTTCTGCCACATACCAAATCCAAATTATTAAAAAAGATGCATCAGCACCAGTGACATATCAATTACTATGAAAATAAAGACAATAAAAGAAACTACTGCCTCTTCCCACTTCAAAGGAAAACTATCACTTACAGCACCTAAAGCATACTGAGCAAAACACCAGAATACTGATGGTTATGAATTATCCAGCGAGTGCACTGGCTGTTGGAGGTAGACTGAAAGACCTGATACATGCTGTCCATTACCAGGTTCTCTGGTACACTGGCATTTGCGAGCTGTCACTACCTCACCTTGTCCATATTAAGAGTTAAAAAGAAATTTAGCTTCACTTTGATACTGCTCAATGTATTTTGTAACATGCTTGAAGGAAAGAATTAAAAAAATAACTCACATCTTTTCCCCTCATTATTATGTCAAATGCACTTTCTAACCACAGGGAAACCAGTCTCTTTGCAGCAGTTAAAATTATTCACTTGCATCTTAACCTGTTTTCCCATTCCCCCCTCCCCCTCTCCTTGATCATCATATTCAGATGTTTCAGACCATTACCTCTTCCTCATATCTTAAGACAGATCCAGCTGGGTCTCCCCTCTGGTTTTGCTACTTGCTCCTCCTGTTCAGCCTCTGCACCTTAAATGCCTTGGTTATTTATCCCTACTCCATCTTTTTTACATCCATCACCATACTCCTTTTCTGACACCTCTGACAAATCCTTCTGCTGTTATGTTGCCTCTCACTCTCCTCCACCTTTCACCTTGTGGGGTTTGACAACCACTTTCAAAGCTCTGTCAAGCTCCTCACCAACAATGCAACTTAGTTCTCCTTGCAGCAGCATACGCAAACTAAGTTTAATGGTACCACTACGTAAACCCCAAGAAACCTTAGTTAAAGATTAATTTACTTAATTGGCTTACTTTCATAGTCCTTAGCAGCTAAGGCCAAAGGGTAATTTAATCCCTCCACCAAGAGCTGGAGAAAGGTGGTGACAAAAATCCCCCTGTAGAGTCTAGCTCTTGCTAAGCAAGCCAAATGGATTTTATTATGCATTAGGGGTTTCAAGCTATGTCAAACTAACCAGTGAGGGGGGGAAAAAAAAAACAAAAAAACAAGCCCTATTAAGACACATGCTACTGTAATATTTTTGAACAGTTTGTCTTTACCAGGCCGTCAATCAAAGTATCGACGCACAGAACAAGCATTCTTCATATAAAACCCCATTTCACATAACAACAGATGGCTTACATCCAGGGCAGGTCCTCCTTTTGGAAAGCAGAACCCTTCTGCTACACCTGTAGGCTTTCCTCAAAGACAACCCCCACTAACAACAGCCCTAAAGCAGATCTCAACAAGCTTTTTAGACTGGCAGATTCCGAGTACAAAAAGGTTAGATGGAGGCTATGCTGCCACAAGAAATACAGTGTATCTTCTCAATGCCACCACCAAGACTCTTTGCTGACACAGAGCAATGGGGTGGACCATCTTACACCACACCATCAGTTGGCCAGACTCAGGCAGTAGCCCTCATCTTTCCTAGCCAGGACAGACAGGATTTTCCTACCCAAATGAGACTGCTGAATATGTCCTTAAATTAACCAACTAAAAAGGAGTCTGATTAGTAAGAACTGGAGGCATTCCTGCATTGTTCCCATCGGCATTCATCTGCGTGCCTGCATTGTATCAAACATCCTTCCTCCAGGAGAGAAAGTGCTGGTTAATGATTAAAGAAAATTGAATGAATGGAAAAAAAAGAACAATAATCAAATTAGCACTCCTGATTCATCCATAACTTACCTCTGGGTGATGCAGAAGCTAGTGATCAATGGGCTTGGGAATCTCCATACTGGATCAAACCAGATGCTTGATGTTAAGCACTGTGGGTTGCTGCTATACACAGACACTGGAGTGTGAATTAAAAGGACACCATCTGATGGCATGTGTCTCCATGAGGATAATAATTTAACTGCATTATGTGTGCATTATGCATATATATGCATAGAGAATGAAATGATGAGTCAGTAGCTTAGAGGTGTGAAAGACAGAAGGCAGCACTTGATTCTCACATGGCAGGCTAGCTGCCTCCCCCACACACATGCACAAAGCTAAGAGCTGCTCCTGAATGCTCGGGGTGATTAAGAAGGGTTGAGGATCAGAGAGGAAATGTGTATGCAAGGATAAAAGATTCACACCCAGCTATGCAGATATTCTGGGATTAGCTTCCATCAAAATGCAGGGCTGGGGAAATCAGCAAATACAATGGGATTAAGAAAGGGCTGACAAAGGATCAGTTTTTGTAGCACGCAGCTGAAAAGTACAAACGGGAACACAGGCAGTCTGCAACACTAAGTCAGCTAAATAAATAGGCCGCTCTGCCTCCATTTTATTCAGCTATGCCATTTCCCAAAACTTTATCCATTAACACAGGCACCTGAGACATCCATCCTTAAAGCTTATAGCAGCTTCCTCCAAAGTTCAAAACCATATTTAATAAGACATATCTAAGAAAAATTCTCTCCAATACTGTATTAGACCTCCTTAGCTATCAAGTCAGTGGCCTGCATTTTTTTTCTTTAAATTAATGTTTTAGCATGAGATTACCAGCAAGCCTTAACGTGGCTCAGCAGAAAACAACAGACTGACCTAAAGCCTGTGAACAGAATGAGTCTCAGACTGAAAACATCGACTGAAATCCAAAATCATACACTTCTGCAGTAGCAACATACTTCAGTAGCAAATGAAAATACCAATACAAACCATTAGTGATTTCTGTCAATGCCTCGCTTTGAATTTAACACATACACAAAGAAAGTATTTCCTATATGTGTTATAGAACTGCTAGAACAAAGATCTTTGATTTGACACAGCCAAAGGCAGTACCTTTGGCAACAGAAGCGACAACCACACCACCACCAGCTAAGTAAATGGAAATGCTTTATTGTGGCAATCAATACTCTAGGAATTAGTTAGCTAAAAGTCTAATTATTTGTAAAAATACCACATATTCCTTTTGTTACCTAGCCAGCAAGTCTTAGGTATATGTTCTCAGTAAGGTTGAATTATGCAACCAAGCAGATAAACTTGACTGCAATACTATTTTACATTAATCAAAAGGAGAACAGCAAGGATCTGGTGTCTATGTCCCTATTTACATTGTTCAGTTTAACATTCACTGACCAAGCCCAGAACAGTTTCACCAAGAATGAGAATGTCCATACTCTGAAAGATGAGGTTGTTATTGGCGCCTTCCAAAACCTTCCTAAGCCTTTTGCAGTTTGTCTTGGGTAAGAGCTATGGCCAAGCAATTAGTTAACTTCCCAAGTGCACAGGAGGTCCCCAGGTGCACCGTGGTGATCAGAAGCCTCTCCCCCTCAGCAGGGTCTGGCTGCTCACGCTCGAGTCAGCCCTGACACAGCACTGCCATAACCTGGGATCGGGCTGCCAGGAAGAGCTGAGAGGGCCTCCCCACTTTGCCTGGGAGCTGCTCAAGCCCTCATACCCAGCCTGAGCTATGGTAAAGGTACATCTGCACCTGACCGTGTACCCTGCTGACACTGACCTGCTGAGCTGGCTTCCTGGCTTGACCTCAGCCATTCCTCATCACTACAGATCTGCCTGATGAGTACTGAACTCCTGACTGACCCTGGTCATCAGATCTGCTCTGTCCTCCTTGCTCAGGTACTGTGGGACTATGCCCTTCACCGGAAAGATCCCCTCTGCTTTGCTTGTACCTTCAGCAAAACAACATTCTTTTGCTGCTCCCTGACAGTGGGAAAGAATACCCTGCCCCAGCTATCACTTCATTTCTCATGCAAGACAAATCCTGTTTGAACATCAATGCATTTTCCTTATCATAATCTTGACAGGAATAGCTGCAATTCCTTTTCTGTTCAAATTGTACTTCCCATCCTCTGAATGCTGTATACATTCGATATCAACTCGCCATGTTTACTAATACAGTACTGACCAAGTCTCACTACCCTCTTCTTGTAATATCCAACAGGACTCTCACGTGTGATGTTAAATGGCTGCAGAGCCCTGAATAAAAGGATAAAAGGAAGTGCTCTGCTCTGCCATCTGCTTAGCTGGACTTCACAGAAGATCTGTGAGCCTGAAATCCAATCAGGACACACAGTAGAATAAACCCCAGAAATTTTAACAATCCACACAGAGACCCTTAAAACATGCAAACATATTCAAGAACTGAAGTCCACAGCTCATGACAGAGCTCTGCTTGTCAGGCTAGACCGCAGCAATATAATACGTCCAGGCACAGAGATCAGCTGAAAGGTTAGTCCAAAAGTAAAGTCACGTAAGTACGTCAAATGCATTATCCATGTTCTACCCTGGCTTGCCAGAGAGGGAGGGAAAACAAAAGGTACTGAAAGGTCTGGTCTGCATCTATTACCCAAATAATTTAAAAAAAAAACAAACAACAAACAGCCCCCCCCATGAAGTGCCAGGATCAGCACCACAATATAAAACCTCTACTTCTTTAGCCCCGTGCTGTTGCCCACCACTAAAACTACCCAGTCTCAGTTGCAAGGCAGAAGTTGCGACAGCAAGGTCCAAGACCACAAACCCACAAAAGATATATGAGCTTCAACACTTTCAATTCTCTGACTCAATGTGACATGCAGAGAACAGCAGACAAAAATAAATTTAGAACCTCGGTTTTTCCATTAGGAACATGAAAAACAAAGAGAGAAAACAAGGACACAAGCCATGCTAGTTACCAATTTTATGTAATTTTGGAAAAACATTTTGATAAATGGAATACAACATAAGACAACATAAGAACCTGAAAAGCTGTGGTTTGACATTGGTTAAGATTTAACCAGTCTCCATTGTGGAAGACTAAGATGGAAGACAGCTCATCTGCTAATTAATCCTTCTGGGAGAAAAAGGAACTCGCTGTGAGTGTCACATACAGCCTCCCATTGTCTAAACCACATTTTTTTATCTTGGCAAAAATATTGAACAATACATAGCCTCAGTGATGCCCATATCACGTCCCAGGGTTTACTCATCAGCTTAACTGAAGCAGCGGCACAGTCTTTTCTTGTTGCGCTTCAGGGGTTCATTTAATTAAACAACACAGCGTCACTCTTCAAGGGTTTAAATGACTATTTCTTACTTCCTTACACAGAACCCAGGCTAATGGTTTCTCCAAATGCTGTAGCTAAAAACACTCTACATATTCACCTATGGTTAAAATTCCTCACCTTCTCCCACATGACTGTTTACAGAATTATCAGTAATAAAGTTCCCCTACTTTCAACAACCTAAAGAGTGTAGACAGCCTAAGCAATTTGCATGAGTTCTCTTTACTTCAATTTAGAGGTGTAGAACTTCAGGAAACTTTGCTTCCACACAGCCTGTATTACATACAGAAATATATCTCCTGTTAAGTTTTGCCACAGGATTGCCATTGGATAGTGAAAAGCAATTAGAGCTAGCAGACAATCCTGTTTGCCAACCTGTCATCCTGCTGATTTACTGTGACATTTTTTTCTCTATATAACAGATAATGTTTCTGACACAACCACAGCAAGAATTCCCCTGAATTAAAACTTCAGCTGCATCTTCAGCTCATTAGAACTGAGGCAGCTGGCATCTGTAATTGAAAAAGGAAATCTCCTTTTCACCCAAGACCTCACCCCATCAAAGGGACTAAACTCCTTTAGGTAAGGGAAAAATAAAGCCTCTGAGAAATCAAGTTTAAATTTATTCCCAAGCATTTTATTTCACACTATTTGAACACCTAAGTAATTAAATACTTAATTTTAAATATGATAGTGAATGGGGGAAGTAGGGAGGGGGGGATGCAGAATTATGAAAACTTGTCTTCCGTACGCTTCCTTACAGCATATTAATGTAAAGACACCTAATCTTGTAAATACTGAAAACTAAATACATTTAAGTAAGGACTAAAGATGAATACTTTATTTTCTAATTCTCCTAGTCAAGCCTTTAAAAAACAAACAACATTTTATGGTCTAGGCACTTACAAAACCAACTCATATGATTTATCATATTTGGATAACAGAAGGATAATAGTTTTTCACATCTTACCTGCGCATTGGCTTTCCGTCCATGCACCGTGAAGAGAAATCTTCACCCTATGCTTCAAGACCTGATCAAAAAGAAAAAAGAAAAAAGAAAAAAAAAAGGGTGATATTTGGAAGCAAGAGAACCTTCTTTCCTCTCTTTGGTCTAGCTCTAGGACAACAAAATTGACCACATCCATGCATTAATATGCCTTCAAGCTCTTATCCAGCTATAAAATTAACAGCCTAGATTAACGATGTCTGGATTGCAGAGAATAAAGCAGAAGAAAATATAATCAACATTAAAAGTAATTTCACCACAGCTGCATAATGATTCTTTAGGCAAATGGAACACATACAATAAAGTCAGTAAACTGTCTGCCTCTCTAAAACCTTAAAATTACTGTACCAAAGGAAAAAAATACCTCAAATATCAGTGTGCTCACTCTCACTCCTTGCTCCGAGCCAGGCTCTCCATCTCCCTCATACATCTACCAGAGATTTAAGGCAGGCTGGCATCTAATAAACAGTGCAGCACTGCTCAACAGCCACACTGCAGGGCCAGAATTTGATACAAGATAAAAATTGGGCCTGGAAGTTGAAGACAACTGTGTACCCCAGAGGTAAGCCTGATGCTAATAATGGTACTACATCTGCAGAGATTAACGATGCTGCCTGATGCTCACTACACTTTCACTCCAAATATCCATCTTCTGAGAGGCGTAACAGTTGCAAACTGCACAGGTCTTCCACCTTCAACCACTAACTTCTAACTCCAGTGTAGATTTACCCTTGTTATAAGGGCATCACTCACCCCAATTTAATTTTTAATAACTATTCAATTAGGAATAAATTTAATTCAGTCATTATTTAAAGCAATACACCTAACTTTTTGTCACGTATGGAAAGAAAAGGGAGAAGGGCGTTCTGCTTCTGTATTGATAGTCACAGACTTCTTCCCATCCAGAAATGGAGTGAGAAATGGGAAAAGCAGTGAAACTCTAGGAAAAGCAATGACAGAATGAGACTGAGTCAACTCTTAAAATAAACAGAAGTAGCATTTCACATAGGAAATCTTAAACTTAGCAAGAATAAAATAATTTTTGGAAGACCGAGATTGTCGGATTGGAGTCCTGCACCCAAAAATAACAAAATATTTTCGGCGTAACAAATTAAACGACAAGACGGCTCTAGCTTTATGTGGCTACGCCAAGAAGCGCCTCATTTTCTACGCAACGCTCTCCAGCTACACCACCAAAGGCACACAGCCGGAGCAGCCCGCCAGGTAAGGCGGTTTTGCTGCAAACGAAGCCAATTCCTGACGGTCCGGGCACCGCGCACCGATGCGGAGCCGCGCTGGGGCTGCCCGGCCCCTGCCCGCCCCACCGGCGGCTCCCGCGGGCACGAACACGCCGAACCCCCCCGCGCCCTCCGCCCGGGCCG
>JAVJGJ010000030.1:7666365-7686768 GCA_035590215.1 Microhierax caerulescens
TGAGCTCCAAAGATGCATCATCCTCACCCAAGCTGGGCAGTGAGACTGCTAAAGATGCAAGCTGCCACGTTTATATGATCACATACCCAGCATCACCCACCAGGTCCTTGCTGGAGGGTGTGACAGCAGATTCACACTTGTGGTGGGAAGGGGCAGCAGACACCAAAAGGGATGCTGTTGAGGGACTGAGACCTGGAAGTGCAGAGACAGCCAGGGGGTATTACACACCATTATCTCAGCTCCCAGTGGTGTCGTGTGGTGCCTGCCAGTCAAAACCAGGCTGCTCGGACCTGAACAGCAATGGCAGGAGGAGGCAACCCCAGCCCAGTCACAAAATCCATGCCACATTCAAGCTGCCACTTCCACCGTAGCCCGTCTCGTCCCCAGGATGGAGGCCACTGCGATACCAAAGCAGCTGTTGAATGCTCTTCCTTCTTTACCGCCTTTGAGCTGAAGATCCTGACATCTCCCAGGACCCTCTTCCCAGCCCCCTCCCAGCAACACTGAGCCTGGCAAATACCTTACGGCAAGTAATTTTACATTATTCTGCATTTACACAAAAATAGAGCAATTCTATATTTATAGAGATTTATAGCCGGTTCCATGCTGGAGGAGTTATTGAGCAAGGCCAGGAGCTGTGGGCGGTCCAGGCTCCCGAGCAGCCGGCTGCTTCTCGTTCGGCATTTTCAACATACAAAATTAAAGGCATTCATCTCCGTCTGGTTTCTTAAATAGATAAGGGGGGAATGAATGGACAGTATGTACAGGGGGGCGGTGCTGGGGCCCAAGTGCCCTCTGCCCCCAGCCTCACACCTGCTGCTTGGGGTCAGTGAGGCCGGCTGCTGGACTCTGAGGGCTGCCGCTGGCGGGGAGGAGTGTAGCCATTCAGGTAGCCATTGCTCTGGCGTTTGCTGAGTCCTCCGTTAAGAATGTCCTGGATGTGCTGCACGATCAGGTTTATGGCCACTGTGAGCAAAAGGGAGGGAAAGACATGGAGGAGAGCTTGCATTAGGATCACTGCAAATAAAGCAGAGCCAAGCCAGAGGTGATGGCCCTGCTGTCTCCCCTGCTCCTATGCCCCCCCCCCGCCATCACACGGTGGGGAGCTGCAACCCTGCGGGGAGGAGCTGCCCCATTGGGACTTCATCCCTCCTGCCTCAGCTGAGCCTGGCACTCAAGCCGGTATGGTCAGGCTGATTCCAGCCAGGTGGAGACCTGGCTGTCCCAGTCACACCTCACACCTCCAAATGGCCTTGGAGAAGCACATTTCCCTTCGTGGGATGAACCAGGAGTTTGCCTAGAGGCACTGCACATATGCCAGCTCTGGAGCACAAACTCCCAGTCACTAATGCTCCAGGCAGGAGCCAAGGGGATCTCAGCGCATGTGTGGTATCAGCACTCTCTCGGGTGGCAGTGGCCTGAGTCACCTCCGTGGCAGGTCCTGCTACATCCTACCTAACTCTGCTGCAACAGCAACAATCCAAAGCCAGCTGCCAGGACGTAACAACATGGTCTGGGTTCACTCACCTTCATTATCTGCTCCTCGGGGAATGATCACGTCAGCATACTTCTTGGTCTGGGAGGAGAAAGAATACTGCGTTACAGGGAAGTGGAGAGCCACCAGGCTGGGGCATTGCCCCTGCTTCCTGGAGCAGGTCCTGCCCTGTTCCTTACCAAACCCAAACCCACTGGGAGGTACACCATTGCTGACAACACATTTTGGATGCTCTTACTTATCTTCTGCTCTGTATTTCAAGGGCCATGCTTTGTGCCTTGACTCCATTTTCACAAGCTCATGCAGACTTCCATTAAGAGGCACCGTAACAAAACCCGAAATTCAAAACCCTCATGATTGCAAGACTCTAGCAGCTGATGCTTTTGGGAACAACCTCCCCACTGAATCCAGCCAGACTTGGTACAAGAGCAAGAGCTGGCATGTCCTGTGTAGACATGTGGGGCACAGCCATGTGATCTGCTTGGGCTGTGGGGAGAATTTTCTATCAGCATCACTTGCAAAAAAGATCTGATTCAGGACACCAGTCCTGACCTATTTTCATTTGCAGGTGCCAGTCTGTTTCCTCTCCTATTTGTGTCAGCTTTTACAGCTGATCAGCTTCCTGACAGCCAAGCTCTACCACCAGTAAACAAGCCAGCCCGATGGGCAAAGGGTGTCATCTGACATACCCAGGTGCTTCCAGCCATATCAAAAATCACCAGGACATGCTGGACCATTTCAGTGCTGGACCACCTGGCCCAGAGCTGGTTTAGGAGTCGAGTAACAGAAACAATGGGTGCTAAGCCTGCTCGACATCCGCACGCAATTGCTCTGCAGCTGAGTGCACCACCAGGTTGGAAATGGGAGCAGACCCCTGCAAAGCTACTGGGTGGGGACAAAGCAGTTGTTTACTACCCTCCCTGTTTCACATTCCGTCCTCATACAGATTCTTCAACAGAATACACTGATGCAGCATCTCCTGCCTTGCAAAGAAGAGGATTTACCTCGCTGGGCACTTGCAAGGAGGGGAGCCACCATGCTGGACCTGCCTCTCAGGAAAAGCCTTTCTGGGATTACACCAAAATTGGACCTTGGTCCCCACAGCCATAGCTGAGTGAAACAGAGAAAAAGGTGCTGCCAAGGAGCCAGGAATAGTTCTTGTAGGACAGAACGAATCAGCCCCTCTCATGGGAAAGGGCAGAGCTGGCCACATAGGCACAGAGCTGCTCCTGAGCCTGGAGGCACGGGTTCAATTCCTGCCTGTGGTGCTGGCCGGCAGTTCCCAGGTCGCAGGACCCTGCTGGCTCAGTTCCTCCAGAATAAGAAGAAATTCCTCATGTTACTAGCACATCTACTTGAAAAACTTTGAGAAACAAGGCATGGGCTCCTCTCCACAAAAGCCAGGAGGGGTGTGCAACAGCTAGCCCTGCAAATGCAAAGTTCCTGCAAGTTCTGCAGGACTGCTGTGGTCTGCCACACACGCAGTCCCCATCTGCCAGGGAGCCCTGCCTCAGCTCTCAGCTCCCAAAGCAGCTTCCTTTATCCAGGCAGCCCTTGCAACCCTGGCCCCCAGCAAGGTCTGTCTGCTCTACACACTGGCCTCTCACCAGCCAAAAAATGCAACCTGCAAGGCCACATCCCTCAGCACTGAGAGAAGGAAGAAGCTCCCTGGCTCTCCCAAGCATCCAGCCAGCAAGAAGCCAGCAGGCAGGCAGGCAGGCCAGCCCAAATGAGGAGGCAAACACAGCAGATGCTGCCTGGGGAGAGGGATCTCCCCTTCCCCAGCCAGATCCCTCCTGGGCTGGCATCTGTTGAGCTGCTGCTGCTGGTTTGTCAGCCCCTGTACAGAGAGGGGGTTCTCTTGCCATGTTGAGCTTCCTATAGCGGAGGGTTATCTCACCAGGAAAGCAGTGGCTGTATAAATAGTCCCCATCTCAGCCAGCACTGGCACCCCCATTTTTACCAATGCCTGCAGTGAGGGAGCAAGGTGAGGCAGGCTGACCTGAGCTCTGGGGCACAAAATGCTCCTGCCTGAGGAGCTGGGCAAGGGTATGATGCATTTTTGGCAGATTCCTGTGAGTGTCACTCCCCTTACTTACTGGCAAACAGAACTCCTCAAAGGCAGGCTTGACGAAGGTGATGTACTGAGATAAGATCTGCTCGAGGTCCCTGCCTCGCTCACTGATGTCTCGTAGCACTGTGGGGAAGATGCAAGACACAGTCATGAGCTGAGACATGAATCACTCCACCTCCCTTCCCTTCAGTACAGCCTCTGGGCAGCCACCCGGGTATGTTGCCCAAGGTCTTAGTTCCTGGAAGCTGCTGCCCACGTGTGTCCCAGCACACCCCAGCACAGGTACATGCTTATAAGCCACTTCCAAGCTTTCCTGGGAGCCAAGGGCTGGCTGACCTGACCCAGGGCTTTTCTTGGCCTCCCTCTCTTCTCAGCTCTGCAAGCACGTTCCAGCTGTAACCAGTGCCACCCGAGTCCTGACTGTTCCCAGCCTGAGCCCTCACATCCCTTCTGTCACTTTGCCCTGCCCTTGGCCTAAGGATGGGGCATTCTCCTAATCATCCAAGAGCTGAAGTGCACAAAGAATAGAGAAACAGTGGGGCTCACCTGCACACACCATCCCGACACAGGTTAACTCAGGTCTGCAGCAGTGAGGAGAGTAAAACTCACCCACCTACCCAGCCCTGCCAGGCTCCTTGTGCTGTCCCCAGCTGAGCAGGGTGGGAAGGCAAAGCAGGACTCCACAGCCAGAGGCTGAGAGGGCGCTTGGAGGAGATCAGCTCTGGAGGAAGCCAGGAGGCAGAAGAACAAGCTGGCCTCCTGCTTGTTCTGCTGTTCGGGCCTTACGCCCTGTTTGCATGAGGTATTTGGGCCACTGCCACCTCCGGTCTGATGCCACTTCAGCGTGGACGAGTGCCCCAGTTCAGCAGGAATTCAATCCGCGGGTAAGAGCCAAAACAGCCCTGTGGCCGAACAGACAGCTCTTGGCTCTCCCCAAGGGGCTGGCTGGATTCTCCCCAGCCAGCTAGCGCCTGGCACTCGGCTCCGTGAGCCTGCTCCACATGCCAAGGAAAGCCAAGCCATGGCACTGCCAGCCTGCGTGACCTGCTCGGCAGCCGCTGCCCGTGTGCTTGCCTGGCCAGGACAGTGCTGTTCTCCCAGTGCTGGTTTGGCACCGTCCCCACGGCTGTGTTTGCCCTCGGCCAGCAGCTTTGCAGCGTGCCTTTTCACAGCCCCGCGCAGGGGAGGTGATGGGGGGAAGCAAGGGCTGACAGCAGGATGCGGTGCCAGCTCCCTGCCTGCTCCACAAACAGCTCAGCCCAGCCCAGGCTGCTCTAGCCAGCTCCTTGCCTTCTCCAGAGAACAGGAGCAAGCCCCAGCTCAAACAATACAGAAAAACAGGCGAGGAAAATAAAACAGAGACACTTTTGTTTCCCAGGTCCCACACCCTGTTTGTTGGCTGCTCTGGGGCAGGGAAGGAGCACAGCGAGGGCGTATTTACAGCACACCCGGCCCAGGACGGCGTGCGGGAGGCGTGCAGGCTGCACAGGGCGAGTGCCCAGGCTGCAGGGGCTGGTCCTGGCAGGGCAAATCTCCCCTGCCTGCTCCCAGGGCAAACCACAGCAGGGCAACCGCCCCCCCTCCCTGCCAAACATGAGTCGAGCACCTGCTGTCTTGTACCTAAAGCAACGGGTCAGCCAAGACCACGCATCCTATCTGGAAATACCACCCTCTACTTCCAGGGCAGGCAAATGTCCCAAGGACAGATCGTCACCTGCCCTGAGCCAGCACGCAGACATCACTCCGATCAGGCCCAAAGCATGCACGTGACACCTGGCTTTGGCTTTGTTTTATGGAAGCTGGCCAAGGACACAGCAGCGAGGGATCTCAGCCAGAGTCAGCTCTGCATGGATCGGGCTAAGGCACCTGACAATCCTCACCCCTCGCACTCGGGTAGCAGCGTTTTTCTTGGGAGAGGTGCCGAGATGGGGACAGCGCAAGCTGCATGCACTGAACCCCCCCACCGTTGACTGAGCTGTCAGCCACACTTCCAGGTACCCCATCTCCTGCTGCCACCCAGCTGAAAAGCCCCTTGGTGCAAATCTTCAGGACTTCTGGCAGAGCAAGGTCTGACTCAGGGCCACGTCCTAGTGCAAGATCCTGACTTTCGCTACAAGCTGCCTCCAGCTACGTTCCAGGGACACGATGATACCTTCAGTATCCCACACACAAGGCTCTCCATTCGCAGAAACGCCGGGCAGACATACAGTAAACATGTTTGCTGCTGCAGTGTCCTACCAACCGCTGCCAGCAGGTCACGAGACTGCCAAATGGTCAGTCCCCTACCAGGAGGCCGATGATTTGCCCTAACTGGGAGACACCAGCACCTCAACCAGCCTAGCCACCCCTTTGCAAGGCTGTAGCGATTGATGGTGGGTGGGAGAAACACCCCAAGAATGGCCTGGGCCCATGAGGCTCAGGACTCCATCCAACAGCTGAAGCACAACAGGGTTCACATCTGTATTGTGGTTGGCAGCTGGATGGTCTCGGTCTCAGTCAATGGGATCTCAGCCAGTCTCCAGCTCAACACTTCTGCACCAAGTCTAAAGCGACAGAACCACACGTTCGCAGTAGGATTGCAACGCATGCACGGTTACGTGGCATTGCAAACGCACAAGGCAACACCTTGCCTTCAAACAATTGATATAGGGCACTGCCAAAAATGTTGTAATTTGAGTTGCATGTTATGGGAATGACTATGATAGGAACCCCTTGTTGCTAGCCAGGCGAGGGGCAAGGGGAGGATTTCATTGTGATGTTAAGCCCTATGGTCTGGTCTAAAGGAAAAAGGGGTGGAGATTGTAATGGAAATACCTTAAAATTGTTCTAACCTGGGATTTGAGTTGCATGTTATAGGAAGTACTATAGCAGGAACCACCCAAACCACTGGGGGACAAGCCTTACAAGAAGCAGTGCGAGTGCAGCAGTGACACAGCCTGAGCTGGCTTTGGTGCCCAGTGACTCCACAAACACACCACCTCTCCTGTCCTGAGCGACCACCATAACAGATGGAGCCCAAAGTCATGGGCCAAACAAACTCAGTGGACAGATTACAGTCATTATACAGGGGTGATCCATAAACTAGAAGAATGAAACCTGTGTATGATATCAAAGGATGGGAATGGGGTGGTGGTTAATGAGGATTTATTGGATATGTGGGACCTGAGCATGATGTAAACGGTATGGAACAAGGGGTGGAGAATGTGCTGGTGTTGGCTGGGATGGAGTTGATTTTCTTCACAGTAGCTAATATGGCTGTGTTTTGGATTTGTGCTGAGAACAGTGTTGATAATACTGGCATGTTTTCGTTACTGCTGAGCAATGCTTACACAGCGCCAAGGACTTTTCTGTCTCCCATTCCACCTACCAGTGAGCAGCCTGGTGGGGCACAAGGAGCTGGGGGAGGACACACAGCCAGGACACTGACCCCCACTGCCAAAGGGATGGCCCGTGCCATATGGCATCATGCTCAGCATATAAAGCTGGGGGAAGGAGGAGGAAGGGGGATGCTCGGAGCAATGGCATTTCCCTGCCCAAAATTTTCAGCTTTCGCTTTACGGGCTAAACTGTCTTTGTCTCAACTCATGAGTTTTCTCACTTTTTTCCTTCCAATCCTCTCCCCATCCCACTGCGAGGGCATGAGAGAGCAGCTGTGTGGGGCTGAGCTGCTGGCAGGGGTTAAACCACCACAGTGTGCTACCCCCGTGGCTCGGTGCAAACCCAAGCTCCTGCACATCACAGTCTGTTTAAGGGATAAGGTTCACATTGTGGGATCTTGCAAATGCATAACTGTGATTTGCTAATATGTTTCTCTGCAATGACTGTGCTGTCACCTCCCTGGATGAGTCATGCAAGAACAGTGGGCAGGGTCAAGAAGTATGCGTAAAAAGGAGCTTTTAATCAGCACTGATGACATCCCAACAACCAAGGAGGCTGTGTATCTCTCTGACAGCAGGATGGCAGGCAAGACCAGTTCCTTCCCAGAGTGGAACGGTCCCATGCATACAAGCAGTCCCAGGCTGACGCACTGAGACAGGCTCATCACAGCAGAGGTTTGGGTTTGGATGGGACCTCTCCTCTAAGTCATCTTCTGCAGACACCCTGCGGAGCCAGGCAGGGTAGGGACAGTTCAGACAGAACTGAATTCTGCCCCAGATGTGCTACATCAGTGACCCCACTACTAAAGACTGCTTTGAAATGAACATCACCTTAAGCCATGCAGACCCTAGACAGCTAGAATCCCTCCTAGGTCAGCTGGCAACGCACAGACAAGCCAGCTGGACAAGGGGAGTCCTAGAGAGGGATACTCTGGTTTCTAGGGCTCTTGGCCCCTAAAGCCATCACCCCAGTGCCAAGTTCCACAAAGATGCCCCACATTGTACTGGCTGTGCTTGCACAGACCAAGTTGTACAAGTTGTACAACCAGACTCCTTATCTGCATCATCCATGATGGACACCCTCACACCCAAATGTCATCCTCGAAGCACATCTCTACCCCAGGTCCTGAGCAGATCTATCAGGCACCGCATTCTGATTGAACTATCGACACGTTTCACCTCAGCCATTGCACACTTCCCTGCTGTGGTACCTGCTGACCAGCAGTAGCTGCCATTCAGCTGACGGCATAGGACTGGTGCCACAAGGCCACGTGGGGACACAGTGTGCTCAGTAGTCACACCACTGCATGCATTGAAGAAGGAATCCCAGACCAGACAGCAAAAACCCCACTGGATCCTAACAGACATGGAGCAAGGTGTTTTCCACTGCCATAAGCTGCCCTAGGCAACATTCTCCACTGGGGAGGAAAAGGTCCCTGGCTCTTTGCTAGAAGTAGCACAGCTTTGTGCCAATTCCAGTTCTGCTCTGGTCACCATCACCTGCCTTTGCAACCAGCTGCTCAGATCAGTTAAGTGACAGTTCTGTCCCTGCTGCACAAGCCATGTTCGGGCCTCACCTCTGCGGGACAGCCGGGTGTCTGCATCCGTGTCCACAAAGAGCTTCATGCGAAAGAGATCCCGCACCTCCTGGCTGTAGAAGGCCAGGATGCCTTCGAAGAGCACCACGTCAGCAGGGTAGACTGTCACCGTCTCCTCTTTCCTAGCAGAAGAAAGGAGAGTCAAAATATGCTGGAGGGGGGAGAAACAAGCTAAGAGAGGTGGGGGGAAACAGCAGTGTTCCTAGGCACTGCTCCAACCCTGGGACATCGCTGCTGCACCAGGGGAACAACCAAGAGGGCAGACCTACCCCACCGCGGTGAAGGGAATCCAAGGCATACGTACGCTTCCTAGAAGGACAAACGGCAGAGCAGGAAGCAGACCAGCCCTTCTCCCCCCACCTTGGTCGGCCGCTGCTTGCAAGTGTTACGTGCCAAACCATAAAGCCCAGAAAGCCTATGCATGGGGCTTGACCCACGGGAACCTGCAAGGGCCAGCTCTGCTCCCCTGGGAACCAGGTAGTGCTCCCCTGACACCACAGAGCTCGTGTGGGAAAGGCAGCAGGGTCACGCCATCCACAACCAACACAGGCATGCAAAAACAAGCTGAACACATGCAAGGGAAGAGTTACAGGAACAAGAACTATCATTCTCTTCCTTTCCTGGCAGTGCTGGACTGTTTGAGCCCGGAAAATTTGTTAAAGCTGCAAACAGAGTTTATGGGGAGATAAAGTGTGGATGGGGGAAGAAAGGGGGTCCATAACCCCACTCCATGATGCCTGTATGATGCTGCATGCCACTGCACGGCTGCATAGCTTTCCAGACCCTCAGACTGTGCCTGTATCTGCCCTGGATCCTCTAACCAAGGGGGCTGGAGTAGATAGGACTGAAACTTTCAGTTGTCATATTAGGTGCCTAAGAGCGTGCAGGAGCGGCAGGGCAATGGTTTGGGCTGGCAGGGCTGCGTGCTGCACCACAGGGCATTAGCAGAGGCACAGCAAGGCAGGAGCGGCTGTTAGACCTGGAGTGGGAGACAAAGTCATAGACAGGAATCTGGACCGTCTTCCCTTCCGTGATCTCTTTGAGCGTTTTCACGATCAGCTCGTTGTCAAAGGCATCTGAGGAGAGAGGAAACGTTACCCGACGCGCTTTGCAACCTCTCCCACCCACCAGATGCTGAGCGTAGCCTTGCCAGAGCCACTGGCACCCTGCACCGGGGACAGGCAGATGCACAGACTTCAGAGGAAAGCCCTGCACGTCCCCATGGGCGTAGCAAGGCCCAGCTCTCCCGCAGCCCCCAGGGCTTCACTGCTTTGCACCAGCCTGGGATCTGGCCCGCAGAGATCAATACTGCCCTTGTACGGTGGCACTGACAGCGCGGGCTCAGGAAGGAATCTCCAGGGCTCCAGCCCTCAGAGAGACTAGAGCAGTGTTTCAGCCTCAAGTCGCCAAACAGACAGGGCTCTGTTTGCTCAGTGCTCTCTGTCTCTGGCCATTGTCCTTGTGGGGACGAAGGGACAGCAGCTCTGGAATTTCCCCACCAAGTGCGGACAGGGTTCAAAAAGCCCCTGTTGTAGTAACAGGGCATGGCCCCCTCAGTGAAGGGCTTTGCAGAGCAGCTGTGCAAGATGGTTCCCTCCTTGAAGGAGGACACGGAGCTGCTGGCTCCAGGGAGCTGTGCCAGGCCAGACTGCCCTGGTCCTGACCCAGCTGCACCAAAAAGGTTTTCAAACCAAGGGATGTTTTTGCAGAGGAGCACCTTGAGAAGTCTGAAGGTTCACAGCCTGCCCTTCACTTCATCCCAAACACTCCACCTCAGGAGTAGTTTCTTCCCAAGAGAGACAGAGGTTGTACTGCAGGGGACACAGCCCCCAGACACCCTGGCAGGGATGCACCTGGCTCCACAAGAGCTTAACTAAGCCAACCACTCCAGCTGCATGCACAGAGTCCTAGTGTCTACACAAGGCTCTTTGCTGGTGGAGCAAGGGGTCCTGCTCCAGCCCTCACCCCCCAGCACGAGGCAGAGCCCTGGTGCCCTTCTCCATTCACCTGGGTGGTCAAAATTGAACTGGCCTTTGAGTGCTTTGGATTTCTGTTCTGAGGTGAGGACCCGGTAGAAGCTGTCTTGGCTCACGATCACCACCTGCTTCTGGCGGTAGTCCACCTCGTTCTGGCCCAGCAACTGGACAATCTTGGAGCACACTGAGGACTGGGAAAGGAACAGCAAAGGAGACAAGTCAGCGGTAAGCAGTGTCCGAGCCACACAGGGAGAATGTTCCCTGGTAAGTCATTCCCAGGTTCATAGGGCACTGCTTGCTGGACCTCCAGCCGAGAGTTCGTGGTCCCCTCAAAGGCACAGCCCAAAGCCACTGAGGGAAAAGTGCTCCAGAGGCATCACCGTGGAGCCCTTCAGCATGAAAGCAGCACCAAACTTGCTCCCTGCCTCCCTCTCCCCTGTCCCTATGGCCTGCCCACAACTCCTCTTTAGGGCACAACTGGCAGTAGGAAAGCAGTTGGTTGCTCCTGGTTTTCAGCTGCACCCCCAGGGCCTCTGAAGCCAGCTCCAGGCTGGCCAGCAGCTCCCCAGCAAGCAGAGCTGCATGTGGCACCAGGGCTGAGCCTCCCTGCTGGGAGGCAACCTCAGTGCCTGGGTTCCTCCAGCCCTGGTCCAGCCCAGAAACCCCACCACAGCATGGGTAACCTCAGAGAGGGAGACCCAGGTTGTTTTCATACCCTAAACAAAGCCCAGGATGAAAAGACACCAGGAGAAGAGCCCTTGGACTTTATCAGGGATCTCTGCCACAGCTGCCAGGGCTGGGAGGAGCAGCCACAAGCGTATCCTGGTGCCTCTTGGCACAGTGAGGCTAAGGGCACTGCGCAGCCACTAGTTGAAGAGCCACGTGGCTCCAGCTGCTGGTGCAAGATCCCCATGAGCGCTGCTGGCACAGGGACTGGCACCTCGCACACTAAACAGAACGAGCTGAGTGCCAGTGGCCAGCATTGACCCTGCCGGCACCGCAGCAGGCACTGGCTGTAAAGCTGAGAGCCACACCAGACCCCTCCATCATGATACAAGTCAGAGCACAGCTTGGGGGACAAATCCCAAAGCCTGCTTCGGTCCCTTCTCCTGAGTCATATAAGTCCTTGGCCACCGTGCAAGGCAGCAGTGTTAACTGCATCACTAACTGGCAGGCAGCACGTCTGCCCTGGCCAGCAAGAGCCAAGGTCAGGCTGGCAGAGAAATGCTCTGCTGCCTGCGGGAGCCCTGTGCATCAGCCCCACGGCACCCACCGTCCAGGGGGAAGCGGGTGCTCCTGGGCCAAACCCAGCTGCTTCACCTCATGCGAATCGTGCCTGCTGCAGATGCCCACTGAGCTGCTCCTGGCCTCAGTCACCACAAATACTCTCTGCTGAGTCCTCCACTTTGCAAAGAGAGGCGTGCTTGTCCCAGCCTGCCTCTCCCCAGCCTGCTGGTGGCTCCTTCCATGCTCCCACGTCCCCACTGGCTCAACCATCTGCTCCATACCTGGCTGGCAACCTCCAGATGCAGCCCAGCACTGAAGACAGCTGTAAGAGGGAACAGGGAGGGGAACGCATGCCTGGCAGAGGAGGTCACCTTAGCAGGCAGAGGGCAAGACTGTTTGCCTGAGAAGCTGGAAGATTTGACGGCATTCCTGTCCCTAGAGACCATCTCTTCCCCTCCAGGCCAGGCTGACCTGACTTGGCTGTGACCGCTGCGCTGTGAGTCAGCCCCAGCCTGGCTGGAGAGCCTCCACACACAGCACTGCTGCAGAGCGAACCGGCTCAGGCTGCCCAACAGCAGTTCTTGTGGCCCTGGCCACAAGTTTGGGTTTGGGCACAGCAATGGGGTCTCCCTGAGCATCCCACTTTCTTCTCCTGCCTCTCACAGTTGGCAAGTTACGCTTCCCGAGCCATGCCAACAGCCCTGCCCTGCAGCATGCTGCTGCCACCCAAAACAATGCACTCCAAGTCAGTGCCAGCCACTCGCCCTTCAGCACGCGCAGACACAAAGCCAGAGCCCATCCTTCATTTCCTCTGTTTTCCCACTCCCCTCATCCTTTTCCAGCCTGCATCATCCCTATTGCTTATCCAGCTGTATCCCATAGGTTTCGCAAAAACAGGGTGTGCACAGCGCCGCTTCTCCTCCCTGCTCTCTCCCCCAGACTCTGTTGCCTTCCTGTGCTGCCAGTGCAGCACGACACAGCACAGCAGGGTTCAGCCTTTGCCACAGCTGCTGAGGATACCACACCTCCCAGGCCCTTTGCAGTTCAGAATAAACCACCATCCAGCATAGCCACCCAAATGGATTGCCAGCCTGTAGATGAGCAGGCTCCATACAGATCTGCACCAAGAACCGCTCTCCCCAGCCTGGGGGAGGGAGCAGGGCTCCTTTATTTTGGATCAGTGAAAGCAACACACCAGTTGCACTCATACCCTCACCTCGGACCTCAGCATGTGGGTGGACAATTAAATCCTTTGAGGGCATCACACAGTTCCTGCCAGTCTTTCTCCTGCCTTATGCACACTAATCTCCAGTCTACTGATCCTGGAATGTGGAGAAAAGAGGCCCCGTCAGGTCTGAAAATCACTCTCTTGTTCCATGTCCCGCAACTCAAGACACCCAATGGTGAGAAAATACCCAAGGAGAAAATGGTCCTCGGCAGCTAGAGACAGAAACATGTCCTCCCACGGGGCCCAGGACGAGGAATAGAGCATATCTTGGCTGCATCTACCATCCAATGCTCTGGGGTGGCAGTCGCCTCTTGCAAAAGCATACAGGCAGGACGCTACGGACACTTCCCTTTTCTCTGGTGGGCTTTGGAGAGCTATTGGCAGTGGGGGAGAAAGATGAACACAAGGACATCCTGCCCTCAGGACCGAGTTCAGGTTCAGCGTACCGTGTTGCCCAGGATGTCACCTCTGGGAACAGGCACATGTGTCACCTTGGTTCCACAAGAAGTGTGGGCCAGGGCACTGCTCATGTTATACCTGTGTAAGTGCAGCATAAGGAACAGCGAGGGACATGGCTTGTTTCTCCAACCCGAGGGCTGCATTCAGCTTGCCTTAGCGGGGCAGTAAACCCTGGCGAGCTCTAAGTGAAGAAGGTTTTTCCTTTCCTCACAATCATTTGTGATGGAAACAAGAATGGTTCTTCAGGGGCATTCCCTGATGCCAGTCTGAATACCTCCTACAGCTGGACAGGCAGTTTTTCCCCTTGGTTGATAAACACCCTATGTTAAAGAGGAAGAAAAACCAGAAACACAGAGGTTACAAATTCCCCTACGCAATAAGAACAGAAACCCCCAGCCTCAGGATGCACCCCTCCAAATGAATGACGCATGTCTACTGCTTAAACCCCCTTCTCCCAAACCAGCACAGTAATAGGTACACGTGACTGACATTAATCAGAAGTGCAAAAAAATCCACTACTACCTGGAAAGGAGAGCAGTCAGGCTCTGAGGAGGCCTGTCGATGCCCAGAAAGACCACGACCAAAGCATGACTGAAAAGTACCATGCCAGGGTGCAACCAGCCTGGTGCACAGTAACCCAGGGGACACGTGGTGCTGACACATGCACTCAGCATGCACCTGAAGGACAGCCTGGATCCTTCCATTGCCAATTCCCAACTGCTTCTCCCAGAGGAGATGACAACAATTGTCTCTTGTCCGAGAAACCCAGGACAGCAGAGGATGATGAGAAAGATTATGACACTATAGATTAATCCCAATACAGAAACTCTGGGATTTGAGCCCCATCCTGAGCACTGCCCTGTGTGACACACCTCATCTGCAGGCAGATGAGAGGCATGACAGGGCTCCTTGCCTCCGCTCAGCCCTTTTCCCAGATCTACGTTGCCCGTGCACACCTTGCCCTGACCCAAAGCAAACACCGATGGCAGTTCAGCATCCTGTTGCTGGGAGCACACCGTGGCTTTCTCAAGCAAAAGCCTTCCCCTCCTTCAGAACTCATTTAAGACTAAATATAGACAGGACACAGCAGCCTCCAAGCCTCCGTGGTTGCCAGGCAGACCTTTCCCATGTTAGCCACGCAAAACCAATGCAGGACTTTCCAAGCACACAGGCAGGGAGCCCCTGCCTCTCTGCCACCGCCGCAGCAAGGGGAACTCGGTTCCAGGTTTGAGATAACTGGCTGCAACCCACTGAGCTGCACTCCCCCAGACTTTGTGCTCAAGCTGCTCCCTGGGAAAGCTGTGCAAACCAACCCACACCACAGACAGACGGTTGAAAGGGAGCTATCTGCACATCACAGTGCAAGAAGCAAGCTCAGAGATGTTATTCCTGAGCAGAAGCAGCTGCAGCTCCCCTTGCAGGATTCCTCCTCTCAACCAAGCACACAAATAACAGTGTTTAAGGAAGAAACAGCTTTATTCTGCCGGGAAGGGAAGATGCAGAGGGCACCTGGGGAAGAACTCCAGTGTGTTTTTGCAAAAGGAGAGGTGGTACACAGGGGAAGAAGCTCAACAGACGGGTGTTCAGAGCCCTACCCCTGACATTTATTTGAAATATATTAATTACGTTACATACTTCAGTCATATTCACTCATGGCATATAGACAGCTGCTCAGATACTCTTCAGGAGTTGACTAATTCCCCAGTATTATTACGCAGATTATCCCACAATCCTTCTTGGGTAGCTCTGATCAGCCTGTGAATTACAGCTTCAGATGGGTATTAGAGAGAAAGCCGATGGACAGCGCTACAGCTCACACCATGTGAAGGTACCAGGCAGGACACCATTGATGCCCTAGCCTTGCAGCAGCAGGATGGATGCTCCTGCCCCTGGCTGGTAAGGCCTGTCCTGGGCTAGGAGGAATCCGTAAGCCTTATGCATGTGCACATGCAAAAGTCCACTTGCTCAGAGCAGTCCCATCCCCAGGAGCCTGGCACTGCAGGGGGGTTTCTACACCAAGCTGCTCACTAGGCTTCTGATACAACAGCAGGGAGGACTTCCTATCCTCTCAAGGACTCTAGGCTAAACACCCAGCAAAAGTGACTCACAACTGATAAAGTGACTCCGGCCCTTAAGAAATCCTGAAGCTGCCAGTCCCCTCAGAGTGGGTAAAGGGGAGAAAGACTGTGCCTGACACCAGACCCACCAAGGAGAGGCTGGGCTCCAGCATGGAAGGAAGGGAGGCACAGACCCTGCAGGCTGCTTGCCCTGAGCCAAGACACTGCTCACCATGAGGACAGTCCTTCTCATCAGAGTAATGCCCTTGGCCCATGACAAACACTACATTCAGGAGCAAGGACAGGCTGTAGCAGCCACATCCCACCAGGGAGAGAAGCTCTGAGGTTATCTCTAGGAGCACCACTGCCATAACACCACTCCTGTAGGATCTGGACATGAACAAGCTTGATGGGGGCTGTTGATGGCTTTACATCTGCAGGAGCCTGGCTGGCATGTCCTCATCGCATGCTTGTGGATAAAACAGTCCAGTTTTACAATCTGGCAGGATTTTCCTTAAGATCGCATCAGGGACCACTGGGATGGCTTGTTGCATTTCTCTGATAACCCCCATAGCATGCATGGTTCCCTCTCCAGGCATTGCAGGTGACTTCTAGGCAATTGAGGCCCTGAAACCAGGAGCCACAGTAATGCTGCCCTTCTCTCCAGCTTATCTCCTGCAGCACACGTAAGGATTTTGGTCTCTTCTCATAAGGTTATGTTAATTACACAGTATTAGGAAGTGCTTGGTGGACTGGGGTGACACAGAAAAGATACCAAATTGGGAAGGGTCCCAGAGCATCCATTAAATGTCTGCCTGCGACTGCAAAGGCCTAGTTCACAACCCACACAATCCTTTCCAGTCTTAATGGAGCACATCCGTATGGCAGCACAGGGACTGGAAACTTGCTATTCTCGTACCAAAAGCCTGGGCCTCCACCCAGAGCTTTCCCAGGCAGGTTCACCATTCCTGCCTTGCCCTTTGTGAGCCACAGGCTAACCAGTCTGGGACTGGGATAGCCAGGTTTCTGTTCACTTACCGTGGGACACCACGCATGTGATCAGCAGTTTTGGGCTGGAACATAAACAGGCACACACAAACACAGAGGATCTGGACACAGATTACGCGCAGGGAGGAAAACAAACTCCCTAATACAATCCCTCCCAATCCACCGGGTTTAGATGCGGGCTATTCTCTAGCCCCTGCTGCAAACTCCACAGCCTGGAGCTGGCTGAGCCCACGGGACTACGGTAAGCAGGCTCCATAATGAACCTGCACGTACTCCATCAGTAACAGCAAAGGGCTGACCCATCAGAACGTCCTGTGTATCAGTCTGACCAGGCACAGAATGATGTTCTACTAGAAATTTTGACTAGTCTAGCACACGTTGACACCAGCATTTAACAAGTCAGACCTTGTGATGCAGGGCTCCTGCCAGCCATAGAGCAAACGTCACCAAGTGCCAAACCGACACAGGACTGCTGCAATCCCTGCTAGTCCCCCTCCTGTGGCTCCCCACTGGGTCTCCCCTGGGCTTCTCTGCCTGGCATCCAAGTGGTGACATAGTGGCAGTGACCCCCCAGGCTGCTGTGGGGGACCTCAGCCCTTGCTAGGGGAGTGGACTGAGCTCTGCCATGCTCCTAGGCAGCGTTTATGGTGTTTAAAACAGAAGTACCTAATGGATTAGCAGTGAAGAATACATCGGGCTGAATGCACTGCAATTTTGGCACTCTACGCTCTAGAAACTCTCAGGCTGCATGTTCAAACAGACATCTCCAACTTTATGTGCTAACTCAAGATTCAAATGACGCAGCGACCAGGCCACAGCAGCACCCACATTCAGCTCTCACCAGTTTGGGGGACAGGCAGCCAATGAAGTGTTCAGCCTTTTGTAAATCTATCTTTTCTTACAATCTCCTGTAGGAAGGTAGCAATCAGCACCCTGCTTTGCAACACATGGGGACAAGCAATTAATGCTTCAGCCTGAGTTTGAAGAGCTCTCCCCACCCCTTCAACCACCCCAGCACCAGATGCTTCCACTGCTGCTGGGAGCAAGCCACCCCAGCACTGCCAGCAGAGCTGCTGCAAGGTCCCAGGAGCTAAGCTGAACGGAGGACACATGAAGAGCTTAAGGAGGCATCCCAACACCTTCCAGCTCATCTCAGTAGTCAGTCTGCTGAACTTTCCTCCAGCCCGCAGCCTGGCTGCCTGCCTTGCATGCTGCAGTCCTTTGGTAGTCAGGAATCTCTTGCACGAGGGAAGAGGCCGTTAGCACAAAGACCATGGGTGTAAGAAGGAAACAAGAACTTCAGCAGAGCACTTGAAAGCATACAGGATGAAAGAAAATGCTACAACCAGCCTTGTGAATCCTTCTGAGGAAGTGAGGCGATTGCAGTCCTCTCCAGCTTTGGCACAGGAGGGGGTCTTAATGCCATGTCATCTCCTCCCCATCAGGAGACTGCAGCAAGCTTTGGCCAGGCTGCACAGTGCTTGGATTTTGTGGGACAGTGGGAGAAATGCTGCCTCCCAGTAAGCTCTTATGAAAAGCCTGTCCCAGCTGAGCCGGCACAAAACAGCCACCATGCAGCTGGCACTGCTCTTGCAGAGGCTGCAGCATCACAGCCTGCCCAAGACCTCTGGCTCCCCAGTTTTGCTCCCAACACAGTCCAGATTCCTTTTAAGAGCCAAAACCAGGAGAGCACTCTGGTTTCTATCTCCTATTTGAGTACTAAAAGTTGCTTAAGCCTCTTTTGCTCACTAGGGAATAGCAGGCAGCTTTTGAATTTGAGTTCTCACCAATTTGCCTTTAAAAAATAGCAGCCAAACACTCCCCCCAGTTCTTCGGGGAAGGCTGGCCGCTTTGGATGCCAGCTTCCCCAGGGCACCACGCGACAACAAGTTGCAGCAAGCTACAAACAGGATCCCTTCCTTCCACAGCCTGACTGTGCTGGTACATCGAGAGGGGATGGGGGTGGAGTGGGGCAGCTGTGGATCCTTTCTCCCCATGTTACACTCAAAAGGAGCAGTGGGAGGAGCTGGGGGGGACTTGGAAGGCAAATGCCCTCTGTTATCTTCGGGCTGGTGTGCTGCCAAAGGGGTGTGTTACAACAACAACCCTCAATTGGTGTGAGGAGGAGTCTGATGGATTTGCCACTTTCCCAGTGGGAAAGATGCCTCCTTCACTTTCCCTCTAAGGACTATTTTGGTTTTGCCCACAGCCAGCACACTGGCATGGCAATCCCTAGGCTGGATTTTAGTTGCAGGCAAGCCCTTAGGTAGGCAAACCATACGGGCCCCACCACTGCTTTCCCGGAGTGTGCTGTGGCATCCAGCATCTCCCAGCACAGGGCACTCTCACTAGCCAGGTGGGGGACAGCCTCACAGCACCCCTGCCTTGCAGCTGCATCAAATGTGAATTTGAGGGTCTGGGTGCACAAGCCCTGGGTCCTTTCGCCTGTTACTTCTCCTCAAACAAGCTTTTTCTTTTTTTTGCCAGCATATTTCTTGCAGCCTTTTCCCACAAACTTTTTACTGATTTGCTGGATTCCCTTCAACAGGCAGCAGTGCACAGAGGTTTTTAAGTAGCCAGAAATCACTGTAAGAGGGAAATCAAAGCTGAGAGACAGGAAAAGCCAGTTAGTACATCTCCCTTGCTAGAAAGGGCCATTTCCCCATTTTTTTTTCTCTAGGCTGCTGCTAAGTATTTTAACTTTGAAGTTGAGAACAACTGTGGCATACTGTGCCATAATCACTGCTTTTACCTTGTGGGCCAGAGATACCGTGTTCAGAGACATAACAGTTCAGCAGTGCCAGACACGATGTTATTGGGACAGCTACAGAGGCAGACCCACGCATCAGAGAGACAAACCCAGCGCCTTTGAGTCACTAGGAGCTGTACTGCAGGAACAATCCAGCTCCGGTTCCCAGTGGAGGAGATTGCATCCTCTCTTACCATCCCTCCCCTGTTATATCTGGATTTTTCCCCCTCGCAGTAGCAACAGCAGTCCAAGAATCAATAGGGCACTTTGAGACACATTCTCCAAACACTGTTATTATGGGCTGAGGTACAGCAGTTGTGTTATGCCATCCTTCAAGGGAAAAAGCCCCCCCCCCAAACCTGAATCCACAGAGAGACATAAGGCTCTGTGACAGCCCACATTCAGTTTCCTTAGCAAGAAATATTTCAGAGGTATTACTACTTCCAAACCTATTTACACTCTCTGAAATGCCTCTTAAAAATGCTGGTAGAATGTCTGTGCTGCCCTGGATGATTAGCTGTGGATCTGGTTTTACTGCTTTTAAATAAATAAAAAAAAGTAATCGTCTTTTTGTATTAGGATAGAAAGCAACATACGTTGGTTAAACACAGGAAAAAAACACTGTATGAAATAACTAAAAAATTTAAAATAAAGGGGGGAAAAGCCGTAAGGTTGCCGACTTGCCCTGCGCTGCAGTGTGGGTGTAGCAGCTCTCCCGAGAAAACCCGCATTAAGCCGGGCCGGAGCGGCTCCCCCGGCCCGCAGCCCCCCGCCCCGCTCCTACCTGCCGCTGCCAAGGACCATCCCCTCCCGGGCGCGGCAGGGAGGTCGTTCTGCCGCTGTGAGTCAGCATTTACCGCAGAATTTTCACTCCTGCTAGCCCAAAGTTGGCCAAAAAAAAGGGCACCCCTATGCACGGCCGACACCATTCCAAAAAAAAAAAAAAAAAAAAAATTAAGTCACTGCCTCGCAGCCGCGGCGCCCTGCGAGGAACCCGCGGGGACACCGCCGGTGCGGGGTGCCCGAGGGAAGCGCTGGAAACGGCACCGAAGGCAGGGGGAGGCGGGGGGGATGCCGCCTGTATCCCCCCTCCCGCAGCCCCCAGCCCGGCCCGCTGTGCCCCGGCAGCCCCCCGCGCCCCTGCGCCGCCGGGTC
>JAVJGJ010000030.1:7691739-7710895 GCA_035590215.1 Microhierax caerulescens
GGGGACCTGGCCCGGTGGTGCCGACGCGGGAGGCATGGGGAGGGCCCGGAGCGGCTCGGGGAAGGGGCTGGAGGAGGCTGCTGCTGCTCCTCCTCCCCTATGCCGCGTCGCTACTGAACGCTGGGAGGGAGCGGGGTGAAGGGCGGGGTTAGGGTCACTGGGGAAGGTGGGTGGAATGGGGGGAGAGCGTGTGTCGGAGGAGGAGCGGGGCAGCGAGGGCTGGAACGGGGTTCAGTTACTAGGGGCCACCTTGGGCTTGGTGCTTGCAGGCCAGTATGGGCACTCCAGAGGACAGTAGCCAATAACTCCTGAACAAAACTGACCTGTGGTGCAAAGTGGTGGGAATTGGGTTTGTTTCCTCTAGAAGGAGAAATGCTATGGGAGGATGGGCTGTTTTCAGTGTGCCTGAAAGGGGACACTGGTATTTTTTCTGTAGCTGTACTGGGAAGGATGTGAAGAAACCGCCTCAACTTGCAATGACGGTGGCTTAGGTTGCTTGAAAAGGCTTTTTACGTGGTAGGGCCTTGAAATAGGTGCAGCTTTTTAAGCGTGGGTTGGATAGATAACTTTTTGGGGTAGTCAAAGTCAGAGGCTGTTCCTTTTTCGTAGTGCTGAGCTATATCCTCAAATCTCCTTCATCCCAGGGCCGCAAGACACCATCTTTAGCCATTCAAGGGCAGGGAGAGTCCTAGGTGGAATATGGTACTTGCTTTTCAGGGGCCCTACTGCATTGCACTTGGGGTTAGATGCTGTACAGATCCATTGCCTTTCACAGCACAAACCTGTGTTGACCTCACAAGTGTGGGACTCAGCAGCACAGCCCCGTTGTTAAACCAAAGCAAAAAAAAAGGGGGGCAGGGGAAGCTTTGTGTAGGAGCTCAAGATTAAACTGTTCACATATCAGTGGTCCTGCACTTGTGGCACTCGTTTTGATCATGTTTGAGTGCAGGGATTTAAATTGGAGAATCTCTTGAGGTCTCTTCTAGCTTAATATTTCTATTTCCTTTTTCAAAGTGTGACACTAGTAATGGGCAGGTCCCGGTAGGAGTGGGAATTATTCTTCAGGCCTTAATTAGGTGCTGTGTAAATGCAGAACACAAGGATGTTTATTGCCTTAATCAACTCCTGGTTTTAAGGTGAGCAACAGCTGGTAAATATGAGCAAGAAGGAACTGAACAAGTCCCACAAAATAGCCGTGCTCAGTAAGACAGGTGGTAACTTCTAAAGATGTCTATTTTATGGGCACCATTACTATATGGAACTTGAGAAGAGGATTTGAAGGGAAGTGATGATACAGCTTGCTGGTGCTTTGTGGTACCTTTGCTGTATTGTAATGTGGTTTTGTAGACATGACATGTGTTTTTTGCATGTGTACTTGCTAACTTGTATCCCTGTTGTTGCAAGAGGTCTTTACTTACCTACTTATTGAGTTTCAGGTATAACTTGGGTGCTGGTATACCGAACAGACAAATACAAGAGATTAAAGGCTGAAGTGGAAAAACAGAGCAAGAAATGTAAGTATTCTTCAGACATCAACAAATGTGTCCTGCTGCTCCTGCTACACCCTGCTTTAGCAGGTGTCAAATTGAGTAGACTATGTGATCTGAGAAATTCCCTCTGTCTTTTCTGCTGAGGGAGAGAGCTTTCTTCAGCTTGGATTTCATAGGAACCCGATTTTACATGTTATGTAAATCTGTTCTGAGAGGACTTATTTCTGTCCTTTATTCTTGTCTTTTGCTAGAGGGAAGGTGAGTACAAGGACCTATTGCGTTGTCTGAATTGTCCCTCCTCTTAATGGAGGACAGAAGGGAGTATGAGATCAGTACTGGCATCTTTTTTCTGAACACGAGTAGCTGGCGTCTGTATATGCAGATTCTTTTAGACGCCTGAAATAGGTTCAAAGATGCAGTTTCTGCTTTTCAAGGGCAGAGGAGAATTTGAGAACTGTAGTAAGAAAGAACTAGGGCTGAAAAATGAATACCATGAGAGGAAAGCATTCTATGTAAAGATTAAAAGTGATGATTAATGGGGTGGGTGGGTGTGTTAATAAAGACCAAGGTATGAGCTGTCATCTGATATAAAAATAAATCATACTAGTGTAAACTGGTGGTTGCTTCCGTAGAGAGGAGATCTGAGAGGCCTGGGATGGCTTGAACAAAGAATGAGTGAGGAAGGGAAAAGGGAGCTGAGGGTGAGCAGTCAGAAGGTATGTGTCAGATAGCAAGAGGAATGGTAAATGGGAAGGTCTGAGCACGGAGAGTTCAGATGAACCTGCCTGTATCAGAAGCCAAGGAGCAGCGGAGCAATTCACCTGTATGCACCCTGCACAAGCTGCACAGTAAGAGACAGCACAGGACAACTGGGGCCAAACCTGAACTAGTTTTACCTTAAAAATATTTCATCACGATGTCAGCACTCTTGGTGCATGAGAGACCAATATTATCAAATCATGCTTTTTCCAGTCTGGCTTATTCCAGCCTTCCCCTGGGCAAAATAAAGCAAAGAGTTGAAGTATAGTCATGCTTCTGTCACAGCTCCTAAATTAGGGACTTTTGTCATCACAGCAGTATCAGATGGGGATTACAACTCTACCTGCCTCACTTTAATCCCACCCAGCTCACAAAAATGTGTAGGGTAGAAATGGCCCCAGAAGAGCAAGTTGGAGAAGTGGTTGAAACTCAGCTGAAAAATTAAGAGTTAATGTCCTAATATGTTTGAGCTGTGGAACTCCAAAAACAGTTAGCAGAGCTTAATCTCTGGGGTTTAATGATTGCTCTAAGAGTTTAATGCTGTTTGTTTCTATAGCTCTCCTGGTATCTAGGCTATAATCTGTGAAAGGAAAGATGTGAGGTTCATGTATCTCAATTAGTTTCTAACCTCCTTGTTTGATTTCCCATCCTCAACAGCAAAAAAAAGTAAAACTGAATAAGGAGCCACTAAAAATTCAGCTTTGCTTTTTTTCCCCCCTCCTGTGCTAAGAACAGCTGGCTGACCTGATGGCTTACAGACAACTTGCAAAGTAGACCACTTGAGCCACACCTTTCAACTGTTATCTAACACATCTGAAACAGGAAAAAACACATTTGAGAGCTTTAGGCTCTCCCCTGAGAGTCCTAGCAGTCCTTAGGATTTGCAAAAACAGATGGGCCCAGTAGTGTGCTAGAGCAGACATTGTTACTCACAGACCTTAGTTTCACCTCTTCCTGTCTTCTTCTTTCTATTGAGAGGCACAGCATTTGTTTGAGGCTGCTGCAGAGGTTATAGTAAGTGTTCTGGGGTAACTGGTGGTGAATTGGTGAGGCTGAAGGCTGTCTCTAGAATTGCTGCTGTGTTGTAATATCTGTTCTCGCAGACAGGCTTGCCAGACTGCTTGATGTTTACTGGTTCTGCTTGAACCATAAGGGAATTAGGGCTGTAGAGTTCCTTGAGGTTCGCATAAGGCTTAGTGGTGCTGTCTAGGATGAAACTGGGGTCTAGAGGAGACCCCTTCTTCGGGCTGGGAGCAATAGGTGGGCCTGAAGAGGGTCAGGAACACTTATCTTGGGTGTTTCATAAGGAAGCACTAGAAATTCTTGTGTGACTTGGAAGGCTGTCTGTCTTTGTTTCACCAGTGCTTTGAAATCAAGGCTAGAAGAGCTGTGCTGAGCTAGTACTTCATATGAGAGAAGTCCTAATGCTCAGGTCTCTAAACTGATTCTGCGAGCCAGCAAGGAGCCAGGTCTGTTGGTAGAGTAGATACGGTACAGGTATGTAGAGTTTAGAGTAAAAAAGGGCTGCTATCTGTTGTTAGACTGTAGTCAGGCTTTATCATCTTCGCTTCTTGAGTACTCTTGTTACAGGTTTTAAATTAAAATGTCTCTTTACTTCCTGGAAAAGCTCTTCTTGCTGTCAGCAGAAGAGCACTTGCAGACTCGCAGCCCGTTTACTGTATTAAGTTCACTATGCTGGCTTTATGTTAGCATTTTTTTTTGCTGCAGTAGTAGTATGCAGATGCTTGGTGAGTGTCTGATTTGGGGTTTTCCTAACTTTGAGCTTAGGCTTCTACTTTAAAATATTGGAAATGTTTCAGTACTAATTAATTGAAGAATGGAGAGGCTGTGGCCGACTGCTTGGACAGCATTTCCCCTGAGAATGCCTGCCTGTGAAGAAGGGATGTACGAGAACACAGGCTTTCCTGTATTCTGCTTCCCACTGCAGATAATCCGGAGCAGAGCTTGCCACAAAGCGCTTTTCATTACACTTGCTGAATCAAAAGTACTGTCTAGTACTAATGACAAATCAGCAAGGGTCATTTGAGCCAAAACTGTCCCCAGACTGCTCAGTTAACAATGTAATGGGCTCTTGACAGTTTAAAATTAACTCTTTAAATATTCTGATACCTCACCCAGGGTTTTGAAATTTTTTTCGTTATTCTTAAGTGTTCAGTGAAGTCAGCCTTGGTGGTTTATAACTTGTTGATTCTGACTCTGTTCTTAGTTATACCTAGCTTCCTTTTGTGCCCCTGTTCACTAAAGGAGTAAAATGCTTTGTTTGGTATGTGGAAAAGTGGTGATATCCCTATGCAGAAATGATGGAATATCTTTCTTTTCACTTGGCAGTGGAAAAGAAGAAGGAAACGATAACTGAATCAGCAGGCCGACAGCAGAAGAAGAAAATAGGTAAGACTGGGAAAAGTGTGGTGCCCCAGGAATGGGGGAAAGTTGAGAAACTTGTGGAAGTGATTATCCTTTCCTTCCTTTCAAAACTATTTAAAAGTACTGAACTATGCAAAACAATGTGTTAGATGTTTAATGGATGTAAGCTTTAGAAAACTCTGTTATCTGCTGGACTCAAGTAAAACGTGCAGCAAAGCTCAGTTAAATTATTACAGAAATCATGGCAGGAATGCTTCTGAGAGCTCCTGGGAGTTGGTTTCCTCATTCCTTTGTAACACCAGGTAGCTGGATTAGTCATTTGATCTGTACAAAGCTTGGGAATAATTATAAACATATCTTCAAACAGTTCTTCCTAGGTATAAAACCTGTTATCGTTGGACTTCTGAAGGGACAGGAGCCAAAATTCTTCCTCTTGTGCATTTTCAGTTCTTAATCTTGACCTGTGTGGGATGAATGCTGCTTGGTGGATAAGGCAACCTTTTAATGTTACATGGTGTTTGTTGTTACATATAGACACTTTTGAATGCGTGGCAATGACTTTTTTTGCAGGGCACCATCCAAGCTACGTTCATAGCAGAGAATATTTTACTTGTGCTTGGACTAAACTAATAAACAGTAGAAGCTGAAGAATTCAGATGTTCTACCAATTTTTTTATACACTGAAATAATCTTGTTTTGCAAATGAAAAACAAAGCACAAAGGGACTAAGAACAGAACTTAGGAAATGACCACTGATTTTGTTTGCTGTGATGCTTGCTGGCCAAGCCTAAGATACTGACTTCTTTACTTTTTTTTTTTTTTTTTTTCTTTCCAAGTGCTGTGTAACTTCAGTGTCTCATTTGTTTTCAGGCAAAGCTGAATTCTTAGTGTTTCTGAAAAATCAGGCCCTAAATATCAAACTGGACATCCAGAAAATGACTCACAGCTGTTTGCTTTTGAAGTCTCTGATTCCAGTAACTTATTGGATGTCTAATCATTCTGCAAGGTGTAGCATTGTTGTAACAGTGAATTTACTTGAGCTGAGTTCCTTTAAATTCTACCATTCTGGTTTAAAAAGAAAAAAAAAAAACAACTGAGGCTTTACAGGTAAGTTACAGCTGTGGTATAGACCTGCCTCGGTTGCCACCTGTTTTGTGCACAACATAAAGCAGAAGGTATGTATAAGAGATTACTTGGTTGCGTAAGGGATGAATCATGCATGTGCACAGGGAGATAGGGTGAAAGTTGCATGGGAAGGTGTAATTTGGTGTTTCCTTATAAAACTTTTTATTTCAGATGTAAAGTGAACCAACTTCTGGGTCTAAATCACCTTTCACACTGCTGGAACAGGACACCTTTAACATCACTGTGCCGCCTTCTCTCATTTCAGCTTAAGGAGTCTGTTTGTTAGCTTAAACTTTGCTACTGCTTTCGGTGTCTGTGTGCCCCTAGAAGAAAAGACAGTGATGCTCCCAGGAGTCCACATGAGTGTTGGGTAGACAGCAAAAAAAAAAAAACGAAAAAAACAGTGCTGGCAAATTATATTATTGCTGTATCCCAGTGTCCTCATGGTTTATGTTCCAATGAGCAGAATAAAGACTATTTTGGACTCCAGGGTGCTGCTTGTTGACCCAGTCCTCTTTGTGTCTGCCTCCACTCAGCTGTATAGTGAAGACTTGGGCAGGAACAGACCATTTATGCAAGGTGGTAGGACACCTGGAGCCTGTTTGTTCTGTAGAAATTTGTAGAAAAGGCTGAGAAACAGGTCAGGTACGTTGAGGGGATAAAGGCTGAATTCTTTATCCCTGTGTAACCTTTAGCCCATCTAAATAGATGGTTAGTTATGTAGCAGAGGGGAAAAAACAAGTATTTGTGCCAAATGTAATTCCTAAAGAGCTGGCTTGTGATTGCTGAAATGTCCCAGAATGAAACACTCCACCTGGGTCAGGAAGCAGGTATCTGGGAAGTTCCTGCCAGAGTGGATGGCTTGTAGTTAAGAGCAATTGAAAGCAGCAATGAGGATTGTAAGAAATTGGATAAGGGTGGTGTTATGGCTTTTCATAAGTTAGTGTGAGACCCTGTATTTAGCAGCAGCTTGGAAGGTAACTGTTGAGCTTCTGTGCTGTGGGCCTCTTGTACTGAAACTCCAGCAGGGATCCACTGGACAAATTGCAAGCTGGATAGCCCTTGGCAGTCCTCCTGCATCTCCCCCCCCTCCTTTTTTAACACTGTTCTTCGGATATTTCTTCATCGTCCACATACTTAACTTCATCTAGATGTTCCTTCCAAGCCCTGGCTGCCCCTTTGGATCCCCAGTCTGAGAGGAGCACAGCGGACAAGGGACGGTGGGGATGTGGGGCGAGAAGGGTGGCAGGTGATAGATAATGCTCAAGGCCAGAGCAATCCTCCATTGGAGGGTATGAAAAATGCCTTCTCAGAAAACTGGGCATCTTTGAAGCTTGTGGTGACTTAAGGACAAGCTGAATTTCCGAAGGAGTATTTTAAAATATTCACTGCAAAGCACAGTTATACACGTGTTACTGGAATTCATGTAGGGAATATTTTTCTCTTTGGGGAACCTTCTAGGTGTGATAAGGGTCTGAAATTTATTACAAAGACCAGCAGGACATTAGTGTTGCTGAGGTGTGGCTCCCAGCTCTGTATACAGTTTCAGTGTCCCTACTGACACCTCCAAAATGAAATTCTTATTTATATAATGTATTTATAATGGTGAGCCCGGTGTGCAGCAAATTGAGACTGCTCTCTTTGGGAAGTGTGATATAAAGGCACTGTCTCTCTTTTCTGGCAACATTGTTCATGCTACTATATTAGTTGGTTGAGTTGGCAAATTTGACATTCTGTGCATTTCTTTCAAAAGTGCTGAATGTGTGATTCTAGCCACCTCCTCTTTTGTGCCTGCTGTGCTGCATGTTGTTGTGGTGGAGCAGCAGTTGGCTATGTACAGGTTTTTCACTTTCTACTGTCTGGCATAGAGAGCTGGAGTTGGTTTTGGAAGCGGTTTATTTGTTTGGAAAGCCAAGAAGGTTAAGTCTTCCTGGAAATGAAAACACTTTGGCTTCTAGGTTGTTATAACTGTTACTGTTTTTGTCTTTCCAGAGAGACAAGAAGAGAAACTGAAGAATAACAACAGGGACTTGTCAATGGTAAGAAAATTAAAGCCAGTTCCTGACTGCTGAAGATTTCTATCGGCTTTTCAACAAAGACTTTGGTTGGCAGACAGCAAGTTTTCCTATTGAAAGGTCCTTCTGGATTATTCCACTAGCTGCAGATTTCAGTATGAGCCACAGAGTTCTCCAGCAGTTACTGCCTCATCTCATGCCCAGCCTTAGCTATTTTCATCTCCATGATGTGTTTAAAGTAGAATTAATTTGTCTGACTTCTTCGTGTAAGTTCTGTCTTTGTAATAATCTCCTGCTGATTGGTTGTACCACCTTAAGGAAAGAAAACCCAACCTGTGGAAGGTAACAGGACACTTCTAGAGCTTCTCTCCTGTCCTGCCCCAAATCAGTTTGTCACATCAGTGGTCCACTCTGTGGCTGCCTTTGTACCCAACTGTTGACCAGACTTGTCTTTGGGAGTTCTCTGGTCACTTTTACTACCCCTCTGGCCTTCTGGGTCACCTTTTTATCTTCTAGACTCCAGTGATGCTGTACAAAGCCTGTTCATAAGGGTGTGAGCTCATAAACCCTCAGTGTAAACCTGTTTTGATTATCTCTGGCCTTTCGGCTTGCAGGTTCGGATGAAATCCATGTTTGCCATTGGCTTCTGCTTCACTGCCTTGATGGGAATGTTTAACTCCATGTAAGTATCTACTTTATGGATTTTTCTTAAATTCTCATGGTGAATGTATTCTCTACCTTCCCTTTATCAACTGAGGTGTTACAGTGACAAGAGTCCATCCAAGAACAGTAATCTGTGTAAAATGGATCAATATTTGATATGAAGATGAAGTTTGGTCACCACACGCGTGTTCTGCTCAAGAGGGAACACTGCATGCTGAATTTAATCACATTGAACAAATTGCATTCAGTCTAGACACAACTCTAACATACTTCCTGCATGGGAACATCTCTACTGGGGCAAGTTTGGTAGATGTCAGGCAAGCAGCTACAATCTTCAGCTTCTTTGGTTTTGCTGTGACCAAAGAATGCTCATGCAAGCAAAACTTGGTCAGCTCCCTTGCCTTTAGAAATGAGCTGTAATTGCAGAGTTTGTTGTTGCCCTGCTTAAGGTGATCAGAGGCAAGATACTAACAGGCCCAGGCATGGGCTTGAATCTTCCTTTTGCGTTAAAAATAACCTGGGAGATGTCTTGTTTAAAAAAAAAAAAAAAAAAAGACAAATAAAGCACAGACTGATTTGCATGGTTATAGGCAGCTTTGTTTCAGATATGCAAAAATGAAAGCCTGTGCTTGACTTCCAAAACTTGATTCAATCTTGAAATGTGAACTTCTCATTGGCTGTTAAATCTGAATATGGCATGAATATGGTTGGTATAACCTTTGGGAGGCTGCTTAATAGCTGGGCATTATACTTGTCCTGCAAACAGGAATTTGTGTTCTTGGCCACCAAAACCTTTGGCCTCTGTTGTTGGCAGTCCCCAGGAGACAGTCAATTATTATTTTACTGCAGATCTGTGGGAGGATGAATTGCAAATAGGGGCAACATGATAACAGAAGTGCCACTGTGTGGACTCTTACTTATTCAGCTTACTCAGACTTAAGCATATAGCATTTTCTGGAATGCTGTGAAACTGAGCAGAGGAGCGCTGCACTGAAGGACTTTAAAATTTGGGTACAATCTTGGAGTCATTGATGTCTCATTTCAGTGCAGCCCTGAGTGGGGATGGAGGTGCATTGTGAGTCATGTGCCCAGCAATGTAGCATCTGGGGTGGGGGAGATTTATAGTGCTTCACCTGAGGCCTTTAAGTGCTTGCCTAGCTATTTGGGTGTAATACAACCACCACCACCTTTGCCCCTAAAGCAAACCGAAAAACAAACTTAAACCCTCACAACCCACCTTACTCTGCCCACTTTGTTAAAGTGGGAAGGGTCAGTTCAGAGTATGTTATGACTGACAAGTGTTACAGGACTGGGAAGTTCATTAATAGCTTTAGGAAGAACTGATTTTGGTTAAATCCTGTGAGGTTCCTGCTTCCATAGGTATTAACCTAAAAAAACAGTTTAATCGTTTCTTCTCCTTTAAAACCACCAAGTTTACTTGTCTTGTTCCTCTTTTGAGGATTCCTGCCTGCAGAGACCATGCTACCAGACACAGAGTTGATGCAAAGCTTTTGAGCCTATCTTTCCTTTAACTGTCTCTTTCTTTAGAGGAAATTTGGACTTTAACAGCAGGATTATTCAGAGAGCTTGCTCTTAATTCAAATTGAAATGGCTTTCTTGCTAATAGCTGAGACTGTTGAACTAAAATGTAAAGATTTGGCTGTCTGGCCTCTGGGGCTAGATTGTTAAATTTTTGCTTCTGGTCTCAGTACAAGGGAGCTAGTGTGCTTGTGTCTGGACGGCAGCTTTGGTGAGTTGTACCTGCACTGTCTGAAGCTGATAGAATGGTTTGATGGAGCTGGTTCTCACTGATACATTGTCATCCTCTTGACATAACAGAGAGAGCAGCTGCTTGTCTCATGAGGAGAGTACTTCAGTTAGGAGTTCAGAGGCTCTTAGCTTCCCTCTGGGGAACTGCTGCTGCCAGGTCATACATGGAGGCGCTGTGGGTGTGATAGGAAAAGGAGGAAAAGAGTGGCTGACACCTGCAATGGCTGTAGCCTCATTTGCTTGCCTGTCCTGTTCTTGAATGAGTTTGTTGCTCTGGGGAACAAAAGGAACAGGAATTGCATGGAATTAGCATGACATGCTGCCCTTTGGACAAGTACTATACAGGTGCTGCTACTCTGTGGCTGGGCACCTTGCCTTTGCCAAGTGCCAGCTTAGCCAAAATGGAAATTAACTGTGATGACTGGCTCTCTTTCTTAGAGTGTCAGTAGTAACGGGGCAGCAGGGTGGACCACGCTGGAAGGCTGGTTTAAACCCTAAGAGCAGAATGCTGTGCTGAAGATGAGCATCTGAATGACTCTTGTGGCTTAAAAGGCATACTAGGACAGCGAGTTCTATAGCAGTGGTGGCCTCCAAGCAGATGGGATTTTTCCTGGGAGAGAAATTAGCTTCCGTGTGTCTCTATTTTGTCAAAAACTTTTTAATGCAGTTGGTTCTCTTGTCTTACTCTAGGAGTTGTTTGTTTCAATACCGCTTCATAACTGTGAAAACCTGCTGGAATTAAAAGCAGGTACCTTGGGGTGCTACTGCTGAAGTACTTGTCATTCTCACAGCAGGAATAACGCAGAATTTTAAGCCACTGGGGGATGTTACAAGGAGATAAACATCCGTTCCTAGTTCTTTTGCCAAACTGCCTGTGAGATGTAAACAAAATTGGTGTGTGTTTGAGCTGTAGCTGTGTGAATGCATCTCCACAGGAAAGAAGGCTCATTTAGGATCTCTTGAAACAAGAAACACCTGTTAGAAAATCAGCACATGCAGAGAAAATAACATCCAAATATACACATGCTGATGAGGCATCATACAGACTTACTTCAAAAGATTGGATCGACTGTCTGGGTTGGGAGAAATCTTTGCAAACTGGCCAGAATTCACACTCTGCCTGATGCCCTGGAATGTGGTCCTGGAGGGGTTCCAGAAGCAGGACAGACTGCTTGGAATATGTGGTGTCATCCTGCCTCTGCACTGCCTTTGTCTTCAGAGCTAATGCAGAGAAGACTGTTGGTGTTAAAAAGCATTCTTTTGATGGCTGTCTTGCGCGAAGAGGCATAGCTGCTCTTGGAAAGGAAAGATGTCTTTTGTTTATGCTCTGCTTAAAAAAATGCTTTTTCACCTAAGGCACAGAGTCCACCTTCTTTTGGTAACTGCAGTATGGCAGGGCAATAGTGATCCATCTCTTATTCAAGTGCTGACTGTGTTCTGAGAAGTGATCTGCTAAATTTGACTTTTGAATAAAATGCACCAATAAAACTATGGTTGGTGTTTTGCAGTTTATGAACCAACAGCTTGTCCAGCTGATAACTTAAATCACTATGAACACTTTGACTATGGCAAAACTGTTTTGAGGGAAGCCTGCTTACCCTATGGATGATGGGCTCTGGAGGGGTTTGGGAGAGGTGTATTTAACTTTTTTTGGTCTATTGTATATAGAGGTGGGCTAGAGAAGACAGAATGGCTTTTTAGCCTTCCATGTGGTCTTATCAGCTCTCGTGGCCTGTTAAAGATGCTCACTTGTTCTTTCTGCAGCCAAAGACTCTTTTACTGTCCCTAGTTGTGATCCAGTGCTTTTGTTTCCAGATTTGATGGTCGAGTGGTGGCAAAGCTTCCGTTTATTCCCCTCTCATACATCCAAGGTCTCTCCCACCGCAACCTTCTGGGTGAGGATTACACCGACTGCTCCTTCATCTTCCTCTACATTCTCTGCACAATGTCAATCAGACAGGTGAGTATGTTGCAGTGTTTCTTGCATGCCTGGAGCAGGGAAAGCACGTCTTCATCCATAAAGAGGAGTCTCTTACTGCTGTCCAGTTTTGCATGTATAATCTTTGATCTGTGTGTTGTTTCTGTGTTTGTCTTCATTCCTATGCTTCATATTCAAAGCAATTCTAGGTTGGGATCAGCCACTATTCTGGACTGACATGGAAGACTTGACTAGAGATTTGCACCAGAGTGCTAGGACAGAGTTGGTAGAAATGGGTTCCTTCCTCATGCATGTGTCTGATAACTTTGCAGTGTGACACCAAGAGATTGTCTCCATCAGAAGCCAGTCTAAGTACTGCTTCTTAGTAATTATGACTTCTACAGTAATATGAGAAAAGAGAAGTGTAGCATCTTTAAGGGAGGCTTCCTTCATGGTTTGAGGCTCTATAAAGGTTCAATGAGTCCATAAAGTTTCTAGAAAAGCAAGGAAAGAGTTAAACCTGTTCTTTTGGGTTTGTCCTTCCTGTATTTACTGATTGCCTGATTTTTTTTCGGGGTCTTAAGAACTTTGCTTTTGGTGTCAAGACTCTCCCAGTGCTAGGGTTGTGACACAGAAAGAGGGTCTGGTGTGGTAAGCCGGGAGCAGGCTACACACAGCTCTCTGGCAAAGCTGGCTAGTCCCATCTTTTGAAAAGAGAGGCACCAGCAAGGAAGAGGAAGGTGCTTGTTCGGGAAGGTTCACTAGCAGCTTTAAGTGGCAGAATGGCCGGGGAGGACAAGTGGGCCTTCTCAGCACAACCAGGAGTCTTAATTTATCCCCAACACACTCTGGGGAAATTTGGAAAACAAATTAACAGACTCTGAGGGCTGGATGAACGCGAGTGCAACTAGCTGGAAATTACCTGTTCTTCTGTATTTGTATTTCCTTTTTATTCAGTTCTCTTCCTGAATTCTTGCTGCTTTTCTCCTTAACTTGTTGCTTTTCCTCAAGGGTTGCCGAGGGACTTAGAACAACTTAAAGCAGATCAGCAAAGGGAAGCAATGTGTTATGCCAGCTGCTGTCAGAAATTCAGATGAGCTTGATGAAGCAACTTCATAATAGAGAGTTCCTTTAGCCATGAAGTGTATGCTAGTGAATAGAGTTCTCCATAGCCCTCTGCGTTGAGTGCTTGTGTTGAAATGGATCTGTGTCTGATCCTATGCAAAAGCAGATAATGAATTGTAGAATAAATTGTGTTGAATGGTCACCTGGAGGCCATCTAGCACACCCCTCAATGTGTGCAGGGCCATCTTCAGAGTACCAAAGGCCAGGGGCTTCCTCATTCCTCGTTGTGTTTACTGCAAGATAAATCTTGTTTTGCTTCCCTGTTACTGGAACAGTGTTTGCTGCTTTGAAAGAAATGAGACTTTTTAAACTCTTAGTATCATCTTCCAGAATACTTGGGATGCTTTGGTCTGATGCTGTTCCTTCAGGCAATTCTGGCTGGTGCTGCTCTGTGTTACTCACCTGTTACATGGAAAGTCCCTTCTTTCCAATGTTGCATATTATTATACAAAACTAACACTGTCAGCAAGATTTTCTGCACCCATTGTGTTGACTGGGGAACTCCCTTGCTGAAAAATCCCCCACAGATATTTTTTTTTTTAATCTAAAAATACAATTCCTGTGGTTAGTTCTAGTCCTGGGCATTTCCTGATGTTTTCTATGGTGAAATCAGTAGACAGCATGAACTGAGTGGCGGTCCAGTCTGGTTCTGGGCAGAAATGCTGAGCTATTTGCAGTGGGTTGGGCTTTCAAGAGAAATCCTGGAAAAAAAATTGCCCTTGTGCTTGAGAGTTCATGCTGATGGCCCTGTGGAGGATGGAAGATACCTTATAGCTTTGGAGAAGAGTGGTTTTGCTCTGAACTGTTAGATTGCAGTCTTCATAGTGCTGCCTTATCTATGTGGTTATGGTTAACTATACTTGCAGTTCTCCAGCTGTTGGGCAGCTCGGTTTCTTTCTCCTCAGTATGTGGAGGGAGTAGCAGAGACCAGCCACATTAACTTGTGCAAGTGCTGGGAACTGAAGCTGTGATTGCTGGCATCCTGCTCTTGGCTTTACTGCTATTTGAAAGAACTTAGGTGATAACAGCATTGCTTAATATAAAGAGGACTTTGAAGGGCTCCTAGAGGCCAGGAGAGAGGGGAAGAAAGTAATTAAGGGCTTAAAACATGCTGAAGACTTGCTTTCTATGACCTTGGAGGTGAAAGCTTGGTGACCCTTTGTGTTTGAGTGTGTGCAGAAAGGGAAATCTCACTAGGTTGGGTTCAAAACAGCTGTTAGCCCTGGGGAGGAGGGATGATGTGAGAGTTACTGTCTGGTTTGATGCTGCTGACACAAGAGGAGGAGTGGAGTTGTACCAAAAATCAGGTTGTGAACAAACACTAAGGAGACCATACTTCCCTCAGCCTTCCCTTAAATCCTGGAGCTGCCTGTGAAGGGATCAAAGTCAGGGGAGAGAGACATCCCTGTGGAGTTTAGAAGTAGAGGAACTCGTGTGTGTGTGAAAAAAGTGACCTGGAGGGAAGTGCAGGGGGATACATGAGGGTGGGGAGACTAGCTGGACAGTGATTGAACTGACATCAGTGGGATGGGCAGTAGCAGCATCAGGCAGTCTCTTCATGTGGTCCTCAGGCATGTGGGGGTGATAAACGCTTCAAACACTGACTGGGAAGCTTGTTGCTTGTGACCTGGCCGGCATCTCCCAAAATAGTCAACTCACAGTGAGTAACTTCCTTTGCGCTGTTCCCAGCTCTCCCTGGCACGTAAATCCTGTCCCCTAGTTCCTCCTGCCTTCCTGTTTGGAGAGAGGAGGGCTGCTGGGAGAGGCCTTCCAAGGGTCCTTGAGCTGTTGGGTTTCAGCTGGGAAAAGTGCCGCTGGGCTGGGCGGGAGGCTTAATTGTCAGGATTACATCCTCTGTCCCTGCTCCTGTTTCTGGGCTCCCAGCCTTCACCTGTGCTGTTTGTGAAGAGGAGTATGCTGCTGTTCCTCAGGCGTTTGCTGGTCTTCACTTCCTTTTCACACACGTCTGAACTGTAGATTAGGCTGTTCCTCTCTGAAGTAAGTTCCCAGTGGGAAGGGGAGCCAGCAATTATCCCTGCTGCCAGGAGTGCACTTTCCCACAAGGGGGCAGGGAGCTACTCACTGCCTTGTCTTTGAGGTCCCTTCAGCGTTTGAAGACAAAAGCAGAAGCAGCTCTTGTCCTTCCTGTAGTCATTTGAGGAAAGGTCAGAAGAGCTCAGATGTGGAATTTAGATCCTGAAGTCTTACAGTCTTCCCTCCCTGCTCCTGAAGTTGATGCTCTTGTTCACGTCAGAAGTAGACTCTGGGGACTTCCTTGTGCAATGTGGCCCACAAGAGACAGGGCAGGTTTCTCTTGGGCCTTGCCTCAGCCCTGGTGTTTCCAGCTGCATAGATTTCAGGATTGCTGTCCAGCCAAACTTGCTTTGCAGCTAGTGTGGAAGGCTAGCTGCCTTCCAGAGCAAGGAGGGGACTGCTGTGGAAGGGTAATACTGGAGAGCGACTGTAGACTTGAATCCACATACAGGCAAGCTGTCAACTCTCTTTTGGAACTGTCCGAGCAGATGGAGTGAACTTTGCACCTTCTCTTCCCTTGATACTTAAAGGAATAGGGAGGAGAGAGTGCATGCTTACTTGCTTCCATGGATGCTCCGCTAGGATCTCTGTGCACCGTGGTGAGCCAGTACAGAGCTGGGAAGAGCCTGGTCCTGCCTGCTGCTGACTCTGTAGCACCCTCTGGTGTTGCTGAATCTGTCCCTTAGCGGCTCTTCTTTCCTCCTGTCTGTCTGTCTCCTGACTAAGGACGAGTTGAGAAGGGGAACTCCGTGAAGGAGCCTCCCACGGTTAAATTCTCTCATTCAGTTGCTGAATATCAACCAGTGGCTGATTTATGTAGGCCATGGACTAAACCTGAAATGATTCCTTTTCAAGTGTTCCCTTACTTTAACGCTTGTGTGTGAGCTGAAACCTTCCTTTCCATAGTCTCCACCTAGAATGAGTCCCCGTTTTTTAAATTTTATTTTTTAATTTAGCTACTGCGGAGTTATGAAGCTCTGTCTGCCTTGTTTGTTTGTTTCCCTACCATGATCAAAATGGTCAAGAACTCTGACCTTGCTATCTGACCTATCCAGACAGTTATTTTGGAGAGGACACTCAGGTTTGAAGAGAATCCTTCTTCCTCCTTTTGTTGCCTTGATAGCCAGGACTCAGCTGGTGACAAGAGGACACTGTTGTTTTCTTTCCCTTGCATCAGATGTCCCTGTTTTGCTAGCACTTTTTTATGAGCAGCCTCTTGAGCTGTAGTTAATTACGTTGAAGGATGAAACTGTAGTTGCACTACTGCAAAATTTGAAAGGAATTTCAGAAAAATCAAGAAAAACATCAAATTTAAATATTCTGCTGTGAGTTTTAGCTAATGTCTGGCTCTGCTACTTAATTCTTTGTTGTTTTGCACTGAAACACCCTGATCAAATGCAGATGAGGTCATCTCGATAGTCAGTTTTGGAGTTTTGCTACATATGTCCTGTTACACTGCATGTCTCCACCAAACCATTGTTCTGTCTGCATCACTAGCATTCAGTTAATTCTGTGCCTAAGCTCCTGACTTGAACTTGGCACACACCCTGGTTGCGATGTTGCTGACCCAAATTCCAGCTGCATTAGGAGAGAGTCTTCCTCGCCAGCTTGCAGACCCTCAGGCTCTGACGACTGCCATCAACAGTGGCTTTTGGAACTTGTGAAAACAGAGAGCTACCTTGGTTCTGCCTGTGAACAGATGTTAGGAACGCGCTCCTGTGCATGCACTGCAAAGTTAAATTGCAAAGATAGCTATTGTGGGTTGATTTTTAAATCGACCTGCATGCAAAGACATTAATGAGGTACCTGCCAGCTGACTGTGTGGTGTGTAGCTGGAGATGGAAAAGAATCCTCAACCAAAACACAGATTTAATGATCAGATGGCTTTTGTTGAGGTGGGTGAGCGTAGCCCAGCTCTAACTGTAGCTGTTGTGGATGGTTGTCTGGCTGTGTGTTAAGCCTTTTTGAATTTATAGGGATAGAGATATAGATAGATAGGGTACCATTCCACATATTGGGAGCTGGAGTGGTAAGGCTATGTGGGTGAGAAACAATCTGTTGAAGCTAGTGGGAAGGTTGTGATTGTAAGCAGAGTTGGGATTTCTTCCTTTTTGTTTCCCTCATCATGGTCTGATACAGTCATGCTCCTCTTTTCCTGTTTTTGCAGAACATCCAGAAGATGCTTGGACTTGCTCCTTCCCGGGCTGCCACCAAGCAAGCAGGGGGCTTCCTTGGCCCGCCACCTCAGGCAGGGAAGTTCTCCTAAAGCACACTTACAGACTTCGTTGAAGGTCTGACCAGTGCACAAGACTGCCTTTGGGAGGTAACAAGATGGGATTCTGCACCAGGCTTCAAGTGTCCAAAACCAGCCTATGCAGTATTTGCCACAGTCGTGCAAACATCTTCCATTTGGAGTATTCTACCAGCAGTTTTTTGCTCATCAAACCAAGAAAGTTCTCAGAAGATAATTTGACCTTTTGTTTCTGGTGTTTCTGAGAAATAAATGGCATGGGCATGTTTATTTAGATGTGTCTTAATTGTGCTGTAGGACAAGTAAGAAATACATTGATGTAGTGCAGTTATGTCGGTATCATCTACTGCTACTGAACCCTTTATTGCCTGACTGGCTATGACAGCAGCATTTTTGTTCATGCTTCTTAGTTATTTGGTGAAGCAGAAGACAGCATAGAGAGCTTCCTGGCCTAAGAAGCAAGCTTTTTAAAATGCATACTGATAAGTCTATTTAGCAGTTTTTTTGGCTGAAACCTGCTCACCTTGTTTAAAAGGGTTGAATAAATCCTGCTGCCACTCTCAAGTTAGGCTGACCGTTTTCCTGAAGCAGGCAGTATCTCAGGAGCTATTAATTTCTTGCTTCTGTGACCAGGGGTTTATCATCCTGTACCTCTTACTAGGAGTTTTTGACTAGACGCATGGCAAGGGGATACATCTCAAACACCTTATGGCCCTGTGGAGCATGTGCAGGATCCTATTAAATAATCTAGTTTTTAATAATTGTCACTAATAAGTACGGGGCACTCTTACAGGATTATTTAAAGAAAAATGAGAGTGGAACCTCTGTTCAGTACTCTACCTTTCAGAAATGAGTATTTGGCAGGTAAAGAAAGCATACTGTGTATTGATACTGCCTGCCTCTAAAGTTGTGTTTTTTGTTGTTTTGTTTTTACTTACCATTGTGTCTGGTGTGGCTGCACAGGGAACAGCCCTAGCTCTGTAATTCCTGTTTCCCTATCATAGCCTCTCTTAATTTAAGCAAAGTAAGCTCTGACAGCAAAGCCAGAAACACCCCAGCCTCTCACCTCCACGGATCAGCTTGGCTGAAGTGGTTTATTCTACAGGATGTAGTTGCTGGATCTAAGAGGATCTAGCGAAGAGGGCCACATCTGACCCAGTGTAATGACAAAACTGTGCTTTAATGGCTTTGGAAGTGTTATGTGCAGTGTAGTAACCTTCCCTGCTGCTGTCGCTTTGGGGAGGGAAGAGTTTGCACATCCAGAGATTATCTGAAAATTGTTGATCTGTTGCTGTAAGCTGGTTACTTTCTGGTTCCCTAGGGGTTGTTGATAACAAACTGAGAACAGTTCTCCTAAGCTCAGCCACTGAAAGGTCTGAATTCGAAGAATCTATAAAGTGGAATGGAAAACAAGTTTACGACTGCAGGAAGGCTGTGTTTGGGCGGGGGAGGATCTTGTTTCTGTTTCACTGTAACTTCCTGACAAAACGTCGTGTGTACATCTCTAGCTAAATGGCAATTGTGCTCGCATCTTTGAGGTTTAACTGATGCCAGCTGGTGCTAATTTACGTATACTCGATGCTCCATCGATTTCTCTGTTCATTTTTTTTTTTTGTCCTTT
>JAVJGJ010000030.1:7711032-7727879 GCA_035590215.1 Microhierax caerulescens
AGCTGCGGCCCCACGGTGGGCGGTTACGCGTCGCCCCTACGGCCTTCACTTTCTTCCTGTGGGGTTTTCCCGACTCCACTGCATCCTTCCCGGCGGCCCAGCTCATGCTGGTGCGGTTCCGCTTGGCAAACCTCCTCCCCCGCCTGTGTGTGCTCCGTCCCGGCCTCGCCATGAGCAGCGCTACCGGCACCCTCACCGTTAACCAGCCCCTCAACTACCGAGCGGGCTCCCGCGTTCAGCCTGCCGACGGCGGCCAGGCTGAGGAGGTGTATGAACCGGCCACAGGTACCTGGAGGGGGGGGGGATAAGCCAGCACTGAGGTGCAGTGCCGGTGGCCGGGGGTTGCCCCCTGTTCCCCTGCAAGGCCCGGGTGCCTTCAGCTTCTCCCAGCTCTGCAGACGGGATCCCGCCTCTGCGAGCTGCCTGAACGCCGTGTGGTATGTGGTTGGCTGCGTTTTGCGTCCAGCAGTGCAAGGCCATCACTGGACCTTTTTCACAGAAATCAGCTCTTGGCACTCAGTTAAACAAAAAAATCGAGTTATGCCTGATTTCGGCAAAGGATGAGGTTTAAACGTTGATAAAATTACTATTTTTTAATTGGAGGTACATAGGTTTCAGCAGAATCACTTCAAGAGTGTGTTTAACTATGCTGAGGAATGCATAACAGGGTCCTGAAGCTGGTGGTAGAAGTATAACAGGCTCCATGGGAAAGAGGAATTCTGTAACCATTAGAGTTGATTAGTAACTAGAAGAAGGCTGTGAAGAGTGGCAGGTCTTTTAATTCAGACCAGCTGCATTGCAGCACCTCTTCATAGCCAATTACAAATCTATGGGGACCATAGCATGAAGTCCTGTAGCCTGGTATAGGTGGCTGGAGTGAAGTGCGGGGCTTTGATGCAAGATAAGCCATGTTCTTCTTTGCCCCTTTTCTGAATTTTTCCTCTTACTAAATTACTGTTTTAAACGTGCTCAGGTCGCGTGATATGCAAGCTGCTTTCCTCTGGGGAGAAGGAGGTTGATCTGGCTGTGCAGAGTGCGAAGGCTGCCTTTAAAATATGGAGTCAGTTGTCTGGCATGGAGCGAAGCAGGGTGCTGCTGGAGGCTGCTAGGATTATTCGGGTATGTCTCCTAATTGGAGAGGGGTGGTTCTGTCTCTGAACTTTCTTGTGGGTTAATTGGCTGTTAGGGGCTTCTAGTAGGTCTTCCAGAGCTCCAAGAGAAATAAAGGAGTTACAATCCACCTTTGCCCAGAAGAGACTGTAGGCTGCCTTGGGCAGGGCTTCAGTCTTATCACTGTATTCAAGGCCAGTGTATACCTTGTCTGCTTAATTCTGTTAGAAAAAATGGAAGACATCCAATCGACTTCTTGCAGGGCTCAGACTTCCTTTCTCAACTCCAGAGATTAACTTCACTGATTTCAAAGCTGAAATTGTGTAACTGTCACATAGCTGAACTTTCATCTTGTCAGACCTCGTTGTTGCATGACAAGTCTGTCTTGTTTTAGCAATATAAAAAACGCAGGAATGCTGTTTTTTATCTTAAATATCAGATAATACACATGGGAGTGGATACAAATAAGCTAGCTCTTACCACAAATTCCTTTGTGAGATAACATGTTCTTGGACGTTGAAGCTAATCTCCCATCAAAGCACAGATCTGTAAGAAACCAGACCTTCTTTCCCCAGTGTGTATATGTGGTGAGGAAACTGTTTTATTTCTGCCAAATGTCTGCATTTTACCAGACTTCTGCAGCAGGGTAATATTTCTGCCTGGGTGATGGTCTGCTAAAGGACGCTTCCCAGCTGTCTTGCTTTGTCTGTCCTTCACTAAGTCCCCTGGTTCCACTTTGATCTTGCTGTTTGCTCTTCTTCCTACTGTAGTTCTGTGAATTCTAAATATTGTTTGCCATCTGGCTTCCAAGTTCAGGTTTGCTCATCTGTTAGATAAACAGGGATGTTAAGCAAGACTGGACTAGCAGCTGTTCATTTGACATTGCCCTGCAATCAGTTGACCCTGGGAAACCAATAAATACCAATTAGGAATGCACCTTTTAGAGATGACAGTTTCTCATGGCAGAGCCTGGCTTACTGATGGCAGTTTTGTTCAGGACTTGTGTGCTTGGGAAGCAGCTGTCTCCTTGTGGAGTTCTATTATGGGTTTCTCTAATCTGTTGTCACTGTCCTGTACTTCTCACAGGAGCAGAGAGAAGAAATTGCCACCTTGGAAACCATCAACAATGGGAAATCCATCTTTGAAGCCAGAGTGGACATTGATATATCCTGGCAGTGCCTGGAGTATTACGCAGGACTGGCAGGATCTCTAGCAGGTGAGAATGTGATTGGAATTTACTTTGTCCTGCTAACTGCATTTCCTGGTAATTTCCATGGCACATGACCATCTTTGCTGATTTCTCTAAGAAATGGACTACTCCTTTTTCTCATTCTTGGAAGGATTTTCAGACATCTCCACCTAATGCTGCTGCGCTCTGGGGGCCCTTGTGCACCTTCTGTGGGCATGCCTGGGGTAAAAGCCCTGTGTCTCTCTCCAGTCAGAGCATGATCTGGCCCCTGAGGCTTTGGTGAGATGGGAAGGGGCTTTGCTGTTCTCTACCTTCTGGCTGTTTCTTTTCTTTGCAGGTGAACACATCCAGCTTCCTGGGGGATCCTTTGGGTACACTCGGAGAGAGCCCCTCGGGGTGTGTGTTGGAATTGGAGCCTGGAATTACCCTTTCCAGATTGCCTGCTGGAAGTCTGCCCCAGCCTTGGCTTGTGGTAATGGAGACTCTGCCCACACAAGCTTCTCTTTGAAGCCAAATGATCCTGTGGGGGAGAGTGATTTTGTGGGTGAAGTCTAGGATTACCTTGAAGGAGGTGTTGAAGGATTAGCAGAACCTTCAGGCTGTTACTCTGGGAGCAGGGGAAAGGAAATGGAAGTGGAAACAGCAGATGCCAAGAGGGTGGGAGTACACTGGGAAAAAGATTGATTGCTTGGCTGCGTACCAGACAAGGAAGGTCTCTGGAAAATGTCTGCAGTTGCAAGACCAGCAGCCCAATCTCCCTCAGCACTTCCCAGGAGGAAGGTGCAGTTCTTCCCTTTAGCTGCTTGCAGAGTTCAGCTGGAAGTGTTTCCTCCCCTCTCTTAGGGGGATCTTCTGGGATCTTTTGAGATGAACTCATTGTGTGTGGTGGGGTTTTTCTGTTCCCTAAAGCAGTTTGCATGTTAATCCCACCTTGCCTCTCTCTGGATTCCCCTAGGCAATGCGATGGTCTTCAAGCCTTCTCCCTTCACCCCCATTTCAGTGGTGAAGTTGGCAGAGATCTTCACAGAGGCCGGTGTGCCCAAGGGGCTCTTCAATGTGGTGCAGGGTGGGGCAGCCACAGGCCAGTTTCTCTGTCATCACCCAGATGTGGCTAAAATCTCTTTCACTGGCAGCGTGCCGACTGGCGTCAAGGTAAAAGCACCTTCACACTCAGGGACACAGGGGGTCTATAGTGCCAGCTATCCTGGTGTGTTGTGGATGTCAATACCTCTTTGAATTTCTGTGCATGAGGCGTGTGAAAATGAGGTGTGAGTTGGCATTTTTAGACCCAAGCAATGAGCTTGCACATAGAGGGTCACACTGGTGCTCCAGTTAACCTGCTGGGCCTGGGCAGTTGGCCCTTTTGAAGAGCCTCTTGGTCATCTTCTCTTGTTTAGCCCCTGAGGTCTCTGGGCTGCTAAAGTAGGTGTATGTGGGGAGGAGGGTCCACAAAACAGCAGCACTGGGAAAATGTGTGAGCATTTCTGGCAGTAATAGATTGGTTTAACTGCATACAACCTACTGTTTTTAAGTAAGAGGTTAGTTTCTGTGGATTTCTTACCCTCAATTGATTCTTCAAAAATTAAAAGTCCCTAGAAAGTCTTCTAGAAATAAATTCTGATTTGAAAGAGGGGAAATGTTGCCTGTTAACGCTCCGTATGTGTGTGTATCTGTGAGGTGCAGTGACACAAATTCAGTTACAGCTGTCCTCAGCTTATGCTAAGCCCAAGACTTCCTGCGGATGATTCCTCAGGTTTTGTTGGTTTTATCTTTAAAAAAGGAACAAAACCCAAACCCTCTGATGCTGTCCCCAGTCTAATCTAAACACAGCTAGGAAACACAGCTTGCCCTTTGTGCTGCTTCTGTTGTTGAAGGGCCCTGGAGGAGCTCTCCCTTGGGGTCTCTTACCTCCCTCCACCAGCCTCCCCTTTGCCAGTGGGTCACTTGTCTCTTCTATCCTTGTTTCCCTCAGATCATGGAGATGGCAGCTAAAGGGATCAAACCAGTCACCCTGGAGCTGGGGGGCAAATCCCCTCTTATCATCTTTTCCGACTGTGCCTTGGAGAATGCCGTGAATGGAGCCCTCATGGCTAACTTCCTTACGCAGGGCGAGGTGTGTGTCCGTGGGGAAGAGCAGACCTCCATATTGAGGCAGGGTGATTCAAGAATTGGGCAGCAGAGCCAGCATGTGGCCTTGCGTAGTGAGGCATGCCCTGAAGCTCCCATCTTGCCACGTGTTTCCCTGTGCGGTGTCACAAGGGATGCCTTTTTAGAAGCCAGCGCAGGGTGTCCCAGCAGAGTGTGCCTTAGCCACTGCCCTGTCCTTCCCAGAAGTGGAGGCTCTCTAACACCCATTACCCAGCTCAGAGTGGCTGCTTCTGTGCCCTGGGCTCCAGTCCTGCACACAGAGGTCAGAAGAAGCTGTGCTGATGTTCTCTGGAGAAGCAGAAAGTTCCAGTCCAGTGTGCTGAGCCACAGCCCTATGGGGCTCTCTCTGTTCCAAATTTTGGATCTCCACAGGTGCTGCAGATTTTGTGGAATCCTGCTGGTAAATTGGCTTACCAGGGTCATCTCAGGGAACTGAAAAGTCGGCTCAAGTTCTCTACTGTTGGTGATGTGATGTGTTTTTGCCACCTGGTGGCATCAGTACCACCATGTCCAGCATGGTGTACTTTGGGGTAATCTAGTCGTCTTTATCCCCAGGGACAAGTTGGCTGTTTTAGCAGTACTGTGGAGTGCTGTGTGTCTTATTCTGAGCAGTCTGTCCTGTATCCCAGGTGTGCTGCAACGGCACTCGTGTGTTTGTGGAGAGGAAGATATTGGATGTCTTCACAAAGGAGGTGGTGAAACGCACCCAGAAAATCAAAGTTGGAGACCCGCTTCTGGAAGACACACGGATGGGAGCCCTCATCAACCGCCCCCACCTGAATCGTGTCCAGGGCTTTATCAAGCAGGCAAAGGAGCAGGTGAGATTGTGATGCTGCCTTGTGATTTCCCTGAAACGTGTGTCTCTTGTTAGACAAACAGACCAGCAGCTGCTTTTCTGCCCCATGCCTTCCCAGTCAAGCTGGTTTTTTTCTTGTGGTTGAATTACTCAATAGGTGTCCTGGCCACCAGATACATTAGTCTGTGGGACCTGACGAGATGCATCCCAGAGTCCTGAGGGAACTGGCTGATGTTGTTGTGAAGCCACTCTCCTTGATATTTGAAAAGTCATGGTAGGCAGGTGAAATCTCTGGTGACTGGAGAAGGGGAAACATTGCATCATTTTTAAAAAGGGTAGGAAGGAGGACCCTGGGAGCTGCTGACCTGTCAGCCTCACCTCTGTACCTGGAAGGATCATGGAACAGATCCTCCTAGAAGTTATGCTAAGCCACATGGAGGACAGGCAGGTGATTGAAGGCAGCTAGGGTGGCTTCACTAAGGGCAAGTCCTGCCTGACCAACCTAGTGGCCTTCTATGATGGAGTGACTATATCAGTGGACAAAAGAAGAGGTATGGGTGTCATCTGTCTAGACTTCTGTAAGGCCTTTCACATGGTCCACCTACAACATCCTTCTCCCTCAATTGGAGAGATACGGATTTAACGAGTAGACTTTGGTAGATGAGGAATTGGCTGGATGGTTGCATCCAGAGGATAGTGGTCAGTGGCTCAATGTCCATGTGGAGATTGGTGATGGGTGGTGTCCCTCAGGGGTCTGTACTGGGACCAGTACTGTTTAATATCTTCATCGGTGACATAGACAGTGGGATCAAGTGCACCCTCAGCAGGCTTGCAGATGACAGCAAGCGACTGACATTGACAACGCCTGAGGGATGGAATGCCATCCAGGGGGGCCCAGAGAAGCTCAAGGAGTGGGCTCATGCAAACCTCATGAAGTTCAGAAAGGCCAAGTGCAAGGCCTGCACCTGGGTTGGGGCAACTCCTGGTATCAATACAGGCTGCAAGATGAAGGGATTGAGGGCAGCCCTGCAAAAAAGGACTTGAGGGTATTGGTGGATGAAAAGCTGGACATGAGCCAACAGTGTGTGCTCACAGCCCAGCAAGCCAACTGTATCCCGGCCCGTGTTAAAAGAAGCATGGCCAGCAGGGTGAGGGAGGTGACTGCTGCTCTGCTCCGCTCTTGTGAGACCCCACCTGCAGTACTGCGTTCAGCTCTGGGGTCCTCAGCACAGGAGACATGGACCTATTGGAGTTGGTTTAAAAGAGGGCCACAATAATGATCAAAGGGGTGGAACCCCTCTCCTGGAGGGAGGGCTGAGAGAGTTGGAGTTCTACCTGGAGAAGAAAAGGCTCTGGGGAGACCTTATTGTGGCCTTTTAGTACTTAAAGAGGTCTTGTAAAAAAGATGGGGACAAACTTTTTAGTTGGGCCTGTTGCATTAGGGCGAGGGGTAATGGTTTTAAACTAGAAGAGGGTAGATTTATATGAGATAATAAGGAAGAAATTTTTTTACAATGAGAGTGGTGAAACGCTGGAATGGGTTGCTCAAAGAGGTGGTAGATGCCCCACTCCTGGAAATCAAGGTCAGCTTGGACAGGGCTCTAAGCAACCTGACCTAGTTGAAGATATCCCTGCTCATTGAAGGGGTGGCGGGGAGGCGGTTGGACTAGATGACCTTTAAGGGTCCCTTTCAACCCTAACTATTCTATGATTAAAAATGACCTGATGCACATCTCAATCAGCATTGAAGCTGACATGACTTTTCTTATCCTGATGTTGCCAAGTTTCAGAAGTTGTGAGTTACCCTGCGTGGCAGTGTGTGAAATGGGATAATCCATAATCTGTGGGCTGGTTCTAAGTTGTGGTGACACCTTGCACGCTGGGCAGTTGCTTCCTTTGGGTTCCAGTTTTGATGATTGGAGAAGGAGCTTAGTAAGGATCAAAGGGCAAATTTAAAGGCTGCTGGAAACAATCTCTGTCAGAGCAGTAAGATCTACCCAGGCTCTTTTGTTTTTTTTTTCCTCCAGGTATTATTTAAGTGTGAAGATGTTTTAAATATTAGCACTAGGTATGTGACCAGGTGTAGCAAATTGGGGGTGGGCTGGAGAAGGGGAAATGTGAGGAAAGTAAGAAGGGTTAGGTGAGGATTTGGAAACAGGAAGACGGATGGGGAAGGAAATCCCTTTAGATTTAGAAAGTCTTTAGACATAAAGCAGGGCATTTTATGGAGGTAGGCATTTGTTGCCAGGTGGAGTGCTAAGGGACAGGTTGACTCACTAACAAGGGAATTTGCACCTTGTGAAAATGTGGAAGAATGATGCCAGCTGAGAATCTGCTCCTAGTTATAGTTGCTCCCCTCCAACGTACACTGGCTCCTGTGGCGCTTGCACCCCAAACCAGCACTGTTTGGACTTTTAGGATGAGTCTCACCCACTGACCTAACAGTGGTGATCTGTCAGAAATCCTGACCTGAAGAGAGAACAGGGAGGGCACAGGCACTGGTTTATCCAATGGGACTGTAAACCCAGGAGGGAGTATCAGCCAGCCAGAGCTGCGGCAGCTGGGTGGGACACTCCTTGGACGTACCTGCCTACCCTCTGCTTGGCTCTTTTTCAGGGGGCAGAGGTGTTGTGTGGTGGGGACCTGTATGTGCCAGATGACCCGAAGCTGAAGAACGGCTACTACATGCGACCCTGTGTGTTAGGTATGATCCTTCCTATTCATAGTCTTCTACATGGATGTTGCCGAGTTTCTTCTAGGGAAAGCCATGTTCAGCATAACCTGCGTCTGTGTACGTCCATGGTGGGCAGGCACTCATATGGGTGTTCTAGAGAGAGCTGAGGCACCCAAGAGTTGCATCCAGGGCCTAACAGGAATCATGCAGTTAGTGCCTTTGCTGCCTTGAAATGCAGGATGCGACTTGCTCCTCTGCTGGCCAAGCTGGGGTGGGGCTGTGCAGTGCTGAGTGCTGTCTCAAAGGCTGTGTGGGTTGCTGAATGCAGATTGTGCCACTAGCTCTTCCACCTGAAGCACATGTGCTCTGCCATGCTTCCAGGGAACTGCAGAGATGATATGACATGTGTGAAGGAAGAGATCTTCGGGCCTGTCATGTCCATCCTACCGTTTGACACTGAGGAGGAGGTTATAGAGAGAGCCAACGCTACCAAATTTGGCCTGGCAGGTGGTGTCTTCACCAGGTATGACTGGATAGTGTGGCTGGTGTGGAAGCAGTCTAGGGAGGGGAGGAAAAGGGGGAAATACTGCACAACTTGATACTTCTCTTGTAGTGCCTGGCATGGGTAAGGGTATCCTCTTACAGAAAAGCTGGAGCAAGGGATTGCCAAAAGGGGAGTTTTGCACATGACTGCACATCTCCTCCCAGTTTTTCTTGAAGGGTTAGGTGGGCCCAGCTGTCCAGATTCCTTCCAGCCTGCTGCCTTCCTGCCTCACCAGGAGATGTGCATCAGGAGCTTGCTACGCTGCTGAAAGTGTGCAAAGATGGCTTTTGGCAGCATGCCATAGTCTGCTTTGCTGGTGTCCTTGTCCTGCCCTCTCAAATCAAATGCAGTTTTGAATGTCCTTGGGAATATGTGTTGCATCCTTCGAGCAGGCAAAGACAGAGCAGGGCAGGGCAGGCTCCAAAAACCACTGTGACCTGCTGGCTGTTGTCTAGTATGATGTTGGTGGGCAGGGAAGGAGGGCACGGATGGGAAGGGATCCAGCTAAATTGCCCTTTTCCTGCAGGGATATCCAGAAGGCTCACAGAGTAGTGGCTGCTCTCAAGGCTGGGATGTGCTTCATTAACAACTACAACATCAGCCCTGTGGAGCTGCCTTTTGGAGGATACAAGTCATCAGGTGAGCTCTGTTTGACCTTCCCTGGTATGACTACATGGCAGTTACAGGGGGTATGAGTGATACCTGGCACTGCCTGGAGCTGTGTTCTCACTTCTGGCTTGTCCCTGCAGGATTTGGCAGAGAAAACGGGCGGGCAGCCATTGAGTACTACTCACAGCTGAAGACTGTCTGCGTGGAGATGGGCGATGTGGAATCTGTATTTTAGTGGGTTTGGGTCCTGCGCAAGGGAGCATCAGCCAGTTCCTGCCTGTCAGCCAGAGAGGTGGATCATTTACACAGCAATGAAGTGCTCTAAAATTCTAAGTGCCTGGGGGGAACAGGGCTGGAGCAGCATTTAGCCACCCTGCTCCTGCAAGGGGGAAGGCATGCACAGGGCTCAGCCTGTGGGCCTGCTCTGTCCTGTCTGGTGGAAGATGGGAACCACGGAGTAGGAGGCAGCAATGTAGCTTTCCAGCTGCAGCTTGTGCAGCTATATAGGTGTTACCAGGGGCTTGTCAGTGGCAGAGGCCTGGCCCAGGCTGCTTCTCCTGCTGCATGCCTTGAACCCCATTGCCTTCCACCCTCAGTCAGCTTCTGGTTTGGCTTCTTAACAGATACGACCCTACTCAATGCACATACAAGCTCTTGGATGCACTCATGTCCTGTAGCCATAGGCTGTGCCTATGACTACATAAAACCTTTAGGGTAGGATTGTTTGTTCCTTTTAGTTCCCTTGTGAACACAAATTTTGGTTTTTTCTACCTGTACCTCTCTTCCAACATGGGACAAAATATTGTGGGGAGGGTTAGCTGATGCTCACAATTCTACGCTGCCTGGAACAGGCATTGTCCTAAGAATCATCGCTGCACACAAGAGTATGGAGCACAGCCAAAGTGGTAGCAGGCTCCACCATAGGATAGAAGGCTGCCACTCTTAAGCAAAAGCTATTTGATTGTTTTTCCTATAGGCCTACTGTTCTTTATAAATGTGATACAGCAACAGCTTTTAAATGTTTGCCTACATCTTTTTTCAGCAATCAAATGCACGTTAACTGGTTAGAACATCTTATTGCAGAGTGACATGAATTGAGGGGTCCAGAAACAGGGCTGCTGCTGTATGGGTAAAACAGTCACTAAAATCATAAAAGCTACAACTTCTCTGCCTGATAGGCAGATTTCTCTAGTCCTACAAATAGAGAGCATTTTGCATTCTGCAGAACTTCTGAAGAAAACCCTCTAAAACTTCAGGATGAAAATACAGAATTGACAACTTCATTTTATTGAATGAGGAGAAAAGGAAAAAAAACAAACAGGAAATGAAATACTCTAAAAGAAATCAAAACAAAACTCCCTTTAGTTTCCCAGGCAGCCATCACAATGGTCAGTTAGTCCTGGCAGATCCAGCCAAGGTGCTGGCAAGCTGAGCACACACCTGTGCCCACCAGCCCAATGAGTGCAACTGAACCAATGGCCCCTCTCCTTCGGTTTTTTGGGTCTGGGGAAAAAAAAAAAATTTTGTCAGTTCACCAGCCCATCACTGAAAGACTAGCCCATCCTGAAAATAAAAGAGAGCAGGAACTACAGATAAATCTCAAGGCAAAACAGCAGGCACCAGCTCAGGCCATGTACCTACCCTCTTGTCTGTGCTATTATTAGACTAGAGCTCTTCCTATCAGTCAGAAAAGCATACTGCAGTGTTAGCAAGCAGCCTGTGGATGTGCACCGTTTTCTCTGCACCCTGACTGGAAGCTTTATGCTGCCTCCTTGATGCAAGCTGGATGAAGGAGCCTTGAGGCTGCTGTAGGAGACTTGAGTTGCCAAGTGCCTGTTGGGTGCTGCAGGGTAAAGACCCACCTCCTGTGTAGTAGCCATAGGCATAAAGGATTCTCCCAAGGATCCAGGTGATGCCAAGCCCTGTGGCCATCCGCTAGAGAGAAAGGAAAAGCATTAAAGGTTTTAGAGACTTGCCTCTTGCTCATGTTTAGCTGTTATAGCTGCCCCGCTTTAAAGGAATGACTACCCACTATGGCATGGGTCCTAACCTTGCGAGGACAACTGGGAGTCAGTGCAGCAGAGGCAGGCAACTGATGCAGCATGCTAGGATGAGTTTGGTATAGGAGTCACTTCCATAACACCTATGGGAAGGCAGCACGTGATCTGCTGCAGAACCTTGCTCTTTTGTAGCATAGCTCTTCCCAAGCAAGAAATGGTGAAGTACTACAGGCAGCAGGTGCTGAGTCTTGTTTCACCACTGTCCAATTAATAAGCTAGGCCAAGTAATGAGCTAGACCAAGTGCCAGGATCTTGGAGGCAGCTGTTGCCTCAAGCCCTGCTTCGCTGCCTCCAGCAGGTGTACAGGTTTTCCTGCTGTGGGTGTTAAAAACTTCCACCTTGCTGCTTTATTTAATGCTTGCTGCAGTGTGGCTTGTTTGCCAGATTTGCCTATGCTGCTTGCTTCCCTCTCCAAAAATGAATATTCAGGAAGGACCTGATTTGTCTTTTGGTGGCAAAGAAAGAGCCTCTCCCCACATGCCTGCCTCCTCGTGACTTGTCTACCTTGTTCAGCTAAAAATAATCCAGGCTTTTTTTGATCCTTTGCACATCTCCTTTGGTGGTGGGAGTGAGGGGGAAGATGATCATGTTCCCCATCTATTCTTACCAGATAAACTTGTGAAAATGTGTTTAGGTGGGGCTAAAAGGTTTCCTTGTCCTCCACACAACTAGCTGCTGAGAAGCACTACTATGAGCCCAGCAGGACCCTGCAGAACTCAGAAGAACCAGGCAGTGTTGGAAGGGATCCTTCCCACTCGATGGACTGGAGGCTGCGAATGCTTCTGTTTGTCCAACAAGGCACCCTTAGGGGAAGGGAAGGGGTCCGATAGCTGAAGCAGCAATAAATGAGTTTATTAAATACTTGCAATTCCCCTGCACAAGACCTTCTACAACTATGTTTTCAGAAAGGGTGCAGCTGTGAAGAGTGATGTGGCTAGTGGAGCAGCCTGCTGCCTCCAGAGGGGCTAGCTTGGCCTACTGCCCCCCCATGCTCCCCCAGGCAGGGAGCAGGAGCAGAGTTCGTTCACGCAGACCTGCACCGCAGTGTCACTTACCGGGTGATAGAGTCCTCCGGTAGCTAAGAAGAACAGGAAGGTGGGGTAAACTTCCAATCTGAAAATAAAAGCAAGGAGGTTGTGTTTGTGCTGAAGTTGTTTACAAAGAGGAAACTCCAGAAATGCGGAAGCTGCAAGCATCCCCTGCCAAAGTCTCTGTTGGGCCTGACCTGGAAGTCTCTCTTCTCGATGCTGTGGGCACAGATGGAGGGAATCTGAGCATGCACAAACCTTTAGGAACTTCCCCCATCTGTACCTCTCTTCAAGGCTACCCACTTTATGTTTTATGTCCAAAGCCACTGCTAAATACTACTTAACACCAGCTGAATCAGAAGTTGTTCCTCCCAGCACCCCTCTGTACTGTGGTAGCTGGGTAGACTTGGGCCTCTCCCCAGGGAGACCTGGGCAGCACCACAGATCAGCAGCTCCCAGACAGGCTCTTCTGGAAATGAGATTTCTAGTGTCTCAAGCTACCCATGGAGGCAAAGAGCTGGGCGCTTGGGAAGAGGAGGCTGCTTCACAGCCCTGTCTTGTGGTTTAAGGCATGGCAAGGAGCCAGCACAGCCTTGCTGCTAAGCATTACGTGGCCATGTGTTTTCATCAAGTGTTGAGCCTGAACGTGAGCACTTGGCAGCAGCAAGTCTAGCTGTAGGCCCTGCTTCACAGCCCTGTTTATTTTCAGGGCCTGAGTTCATTCATGTTACTCACGTGTTCTGGTGTGCCCGCTGGATGCAGTTGAATATACGTCCGTGTTCAAGGTCTGTGCTGTACATGGTTGGATACTAAAAAAAACCCAAACAAAACAGCAAAATACGAGCAAGTGCAGTGAGCCTGTTCTCCAGCGGTGAGGAGTGTGCCCTGCAGCAACCCTCCCCAGTGCTGCCTGGGTGCTTGCAAGACTGACTTGCATTGGCAAGTTAGAGCCTCGCTCTGGCTCTATAGCCCACAAATGTTTTGTTGAAACTGCTGCTTGCCCCGGGCCATTTCCCGAACTCCCTGAGCAACCTGAGTGTCCCCTGGAGCTGGCCCTGCTTTGAGCAGAAGATAGCCAGGCACTGGGTGACCTCCTTGTTGAAATCCCATCTCTGTGGAGGAGAGAGCAAAGCAGTGTTACTGAGGTCACACCCCCACCTCTCCTGGGGAGCTGGCAGCAGCCCACCACCCAGGAACAGGCTGGGAAGGACGCTGCCAGCTGGAGCTGCTGCTTGGCTGCAGAGGCTTCCCTAAGCCTGAAAGCCGGTGCTTCATGCTCCATGCGTATGCACGGGGTATGTTTTCTGTAACCCTGACTCCATGCAGGAGGAGTGGGGTCACTCCAACAGGCACCTGGGGCCTGCAGCACACACCCAGGGCTGTCCTAGTGCCCACTGCCTGCTTGGCACTTTGCCGAGTGATGTGGGGGAAAAAGCAAAGGACTATTTGTGCTGGGAGCCAAGTGGCAAAGCAGCCTCTGCATGCCATGGCCCTGACTCATCAACAGGACCAGCAGCCCAGCCGAGAGCCCTGCCCAGTTCAAGGGCTCCTCAATGGATGCTGAGGGAAGGTCACTTTAAAGGCCTCTTGTGGTAGGGCTCACACACTCCCCCTGAGTTTGGGAAACCCTCCCATCACTTTTGTTCCACTATGGTCCCTTTGCCCCCCAGTGCTGCATCAGCCTTTTCTGCAGGGAGAAAGGGCTGTGCAGTTTCTTGCTTATCAGTGTTCCCAAACAAAAACTTGTGCTTTCAACTATTGTGGCTTGGTGCCAAGCGCCTGGTATCCCAAACCCTGAGCTCTGTTGTGCCATCTGCTCCAGGCTGGAGAGCCAGAATAGCAGCTCCATCCCTTCCACATCTGTGTGGTGGGGCAGGAAATGTCAGCAAGTCACCTCAAAATAAGCAAGGTGTCACCCAGCTTGTCTGCAACATCTTCAGTCTGCCTCCAACCTTCCCATTCCCTCAGCCTCAGCACTAACCTCCACATTGTACTTCTTGCGGGCCTTGGCCACTTTCACCGCAAGGTGTGTGATCAAGACGAAGCTAGCAGCTCCTGTCAGGATGACGTAGCCATACTCCTTTGAGAGAACAGCCATCTTGGTGCTGTCAGAGAAAGAGAGTCCATTACTATTTCAGGTTATGACTGGAGAATGGCAGCTCACCACACGCAGATATGTGTGTGTGTAAGAGTTGCTGAGCATGGACCCAAGACCTTGCAGCACAGGGACTGGCTGACAGAAGAGTGAAATGGCAAGCTGGGGAATTTTCACTTCTTGGTGCCTGCTTGGAATTCGAGCAGAGCAAACCAAAAGGGCTCTCTGCACAGTTCTTGTCAAGCAAGCTTTAAGATCACTTCAGTGTTCATGGGAGGTGGTGTCTGGAGGAATCTTGCCCAGCCTCTGGTTCAGAGCAGGACTACAGCCAGCAGTAGGTCCCATCAGCTCCCCACCGCAGTGCTGTGCCTGCAGGGATGCTCTGGAGAGGTGGACAGAAACTGATTGTTCATGGCCATTCCCAACACCAGAGCTAGGGGCCACCAAATGAAGTCAGGAAACAGATTCAAAACAAACCAAAAGAGGTGGTTTTTTCGTGCAGTGGAAAGCAGACCTGTGGAACTCCCAGCAAATGGATGCTGCAAATGCAGGCAGTTTTCATAAATTCAAGGGGAAACTGGGAAGCTCTGGGAATACATTTAGAGGTAAATTGGGAATTACAATACAGACAAACACAAGCTGGCTCAGAAATTCCCTGACCTGAAAGGAGCTGGGCTACATGAATGGGTAGCTTGTACCCCTAAGGTCATCCTTACATAATAATAAACGCCACCACAACAGCAATAATAGCCAAACCTTTTCAGGAAGGAGGCACTGCCCAGATGAGCACTGTTCACCCCTGCAGCTTCAAGGAGCCCTCTCAGTCACAAGTCGGTGTACAGCCTCGAACAACACCCAGCTGCTGGCATTTGCCAACATCTGCACACGCAGGACAGCCAGCCAGGAGACACCAGGGCCCGTGTGGTTTTCATTTAGTGGTTCTGCGCTTCCCCACACAGGCCTGAGACAGAAGCACGGAGCAGAAGGCACATCCAGCAGCCTCCAGCATGCTGCCCCGCAGCAGGGCTGTGTTGCATGCTTCTCCCTCCTTCCTGCTCCCCATCTGCCAGACCCGTCAGGCTGTGCTGGTGGGAGCTGCTCCACACCGAGCGCTCCAGCACCCTCCCTGGCTGCAAGGGAGCACAGGGCCCTTCCCCGCACCCATCCAACACTGGTCATCTTGCACAATCCCAAACCTCAGATGTTGTCTGTCTGCGTGACCCAAGATGGTGCTGCATGATGTAGCACATCAGAAAGAGCACAGACATCTCTCTCCAAAGCAAACCGCAGCTGATTCCTATCTCCATCTGGTGCCTCCACCACGTTGCAAGGTTTTGGTGTCTCCTGCACTGTCCCACCAGTACAGTCTGTTGGTGTGGGGGAAAATGGGCCACCTCATGGCACTGGTGCTAACAGCCTTCCTACTGCAGTAGCGCCAGCACCCCTCATGAATGATCTTTAGGGGCTAGAGGATTTTATTTCTCATTTGCAAAGGGCCTGTTATCGATAGAGCAAGGTGAAGACAACAGCTGGCTTTGTCCACATAAAGCTTGGTAAACAGTGATCAGTATAAACACTGAAAACCTAAAGTAAGGAAGAAAAGTCAGCTGCACCCATGTGTAATAGAGGTTAGCACCTGACAGATGACACCCTGAAAACGTTCCCACCCAGCAGAGAGGTTGATGGTCACATTTCCCCCTTCAGATTACCCGCCTGCCAGCAAGACCAGACATCTTACCTTCACAGGGCTAAACGATAATCTGGGGGTTTACTTTAGCAGCAAAGAGCACAGCAAAGCATTAAGCCGGGTGTATTATAAAGCTGCTACTCTGACACCACTGGTATAAAACTGTACCTCAGGCCACAGCTTTAGGAACGTGCAGCCATCTGAAAGCACTCCAAAGTCACCAGGACTTTGGGCCTCTCTCCGATGGCACACCTCGCGGCCGTTTCTGCACCCTGGTGCCCTAAGCGTTGCGGCAACCTTTGTCAGCGGCTGCAAGGACTTTGCTGCAAGGACTTTGCTGCAAGGACTTTGCTGCCAAGCACCGACAGCTGCACAAGCCTGAGTTTGTATCTTCCATGCAACAACGTTTCAGGCCAGAGCCCCACGACCAAAAGATTCTGGAGCATGACCCAGCACAGACGGGGAGCTGTAGCAAAGAGCTGCCCGGGGGTGCTTTTCCTCCAGAATAACGGTTTTTACCAGGCTGTAACGCTCCGGGTGTTCTGAGTCAGCAAAGCTCCCCGCGCAGCCCCACACTTGGACCCTTACCGTCTCCCAGCCCCGACTTCCTCTCCAGCCAACAGAACCTATGCCCACCCACCCCCTGCCGGCGGCCGAGCCCCCCGCAAGCCTTGCGGGCTCCGGCTGTGCCCCCGCTGGGGTGCAGGCCGGGCCCCCCCCAGGCACTTCCCGCCGGCGCCCCGGCCCGGGGTAGGCAGCGGTCGCTGCGTGTGTGGTTCAATCTCTTCGGCTAACCGACACAAGCATCCGGAGCCCCCGGAGGGGCGGGCGGGGGGTCCCCGAGTGGCACTCACCCTCCGGCGCGGCGCGGTGCTGTGCGGCGCGGTGCGGGCCGGCAGCGAGGAGC
>JAVJGJ010000030.1:7733201-7779002 GCA_035590215.1 Microhierax caerulescens
CCGCCGCGGGGGCCCAGGGGGTTCGCTCCCCCGGTTGGCGTGGCCTTTGGCGCCCGGCAGCGCCCGCCGGGCGATGACGGTTGGGTTTCCCGTTGGGACGGATGAGCCCCGTAAGGAGTTACCGGGCTGGCCGCGGAGCTGCGCCCCCGAGGCCCGGGAGGAGCGGGCTCGGGCCTGGCCGGGGAGGGCCTCCTTCATCAGCGGCCGGGCGTGAACCCGCACGGCCTTTTGCCGTTCAGTAGGGGCTGGGTTACCACAGCCGTTGCGTTTGCTGTAGTGTGGTCCCTTCAACAGCTTAATCGATCGGCTAAACCGAGCCGGTGCAAAAGCAGCTCCTCCCCCCTCCCCCGCCGCCTTCTCCCTGGAGGGGCAGGGGGCGGCGGGGTGGCCGGCTCAGTCAGTCGTGAGACTGACTTGAATTGATCCTCTGTTAGCACTGCCGACGAAGAACCGTTCGGCTTGTGAGTATTCTTCACCCCTTCATCTTAATAACGTGATGAAGCTCACGTTTTTGCTATGGGATTATAGTTTCTGTGGCCTTTTTTTGGTGTCACTTGGTTTCAAAAATGCTCAGTGAGCAGCGATGTAGTGAAAACCAATGCATTGCTGTGGCAGTTCGGGCTGTAGCTGTCTGAGCCGATTGCCGTCTCATAACTGCATTATGAGATAGTCATGCTTGAATTGCAACCTGTTGGAAAGTAAAGCTTGTTGGTCTTGGTGGCTCAGTGAAATTGGTCTTCATGTGTAACAGACAGCACTACTTTTAGGGTCTAGTGCGGAAGCCCTAAATAATCAATTGTACGGAATAGTAATTTGTGTCCTTTCTTCTTGCAGCTTGAAGTTTTACACATGATTTACATGAGAATCCTGCAGAAAGTCTATGGAATCCGCCTGGAACATTTCTACATGGTATGTCTGTAGTGGCAGGTGTAACAAAATGCAAAAGGAACAAGTATTGCCCCTAACTAATGTAATGTTGGGGTGTCTCCTCCTAGTGGCTTTGGAAATAGCAAGTAGCTTACTGTTCTGTGTGTTGTAATTGCACAAAGAGGTGCTTAGAAATTCCACCTCTCTTGCAGAAAACTTGTGTGTGAGATGCTGTATACCCATGGGCATTTGCATTTGGTTTCAGGGAGGCAAGTAGCCTGTTCACTTAGGAATGAGAGCACAGTACTGCTGTGCAATCATCAGTGTGGGTTACTTACCAGAAGTAAATGAACCTGGGAGCATCATCTGTGCATTGTTGCTGAGGTCTTGCTGATTTTTTCAGAAGTTGCTTTGATCATTGCTTCTGCTCTGGAAGTTGGCTTCAGCTCAAGATACTTGTAGAAATAGTGGTTTTGTGAGTGTGCTGCCTCAGGGCTTCCTTTTCTTCAACACCCCCACCCCCCCACCCCATGGAAGGGAGACTCCCTTCAGTACAAGAAGTAGTAAGCACAAAGATAAGCTCACTTACCACTGTAGGCTGTAAGGACAGGCTCTGTGGAGAGCCCTTTCCTTCTGCAGTTAAGCTGTGAATTCTTTGAGATGCTGCAGGTGCCAGGAGTGTCTGTAAGGTTTAGGAAGGATTGGACAAAGCTATTAAGGAACACCATCTCTGGCCTTGAAAATGCATACTGTTGTCTTGGGCATCCACCTTTGGCCATGGCTGGAAGAGGATCTCTGCTTAGATGTTAAACCGGTCTTGAAGGGGGGAAGGAAATGGTGCTATTAGTATTTGATCATCTCCACTTCTCCATTAACCTCATGAGAAGAAAGTTAAGAGAAGTGGAACTGGATGTTAACTGATGCTTTGTTGATTAACACTTACCTTCTGTCTGTTAGGCAAGACCCGATTCCTGAAGGTGAGAATAGATAGAATTGTCTCATGCTGGTTTTGGATAAACTGAAAGGGAAGATCTCGTGTGCACAAGATAACTCAGTTCTTCACAGGCAGTGATATTACCTGGGATAATACATTAATGTATTATGAGGTTTAAAATATCAGTAAAAGGTGACAGTGAACCACTACCTTCTCCTTCTGACTTCTTTGGAAACCAGTTGAGCCTGTCAGTTTTGGGTTGTTTAAAGAAAGCTTGTTGAGGTTAGGTGTGTAATGCAGAGACTGTTCTTCTGCATCACTTTTGAACAAATGAAAACGGAGGGTTTAGACTGAATTCCAGATTTTGTAATGTTGCTGCTTCAGTTGTTCTTCTTTAGGTTTTGACCAGCCAAAATTGACACTTGTAGTCTTCTGATTGACTTGATGGCATTCTTTAGGCCTTAATGTGTTCCCTGTGGATGGGGAGACCATCCTTGCTGTATTTGACTTACTTGACTTATGTTGTGGAAACAAACATTTTTTGTGTGTTTTTGTTTTAAGTATTCTTATGCATTGACTCTCTTTACTCTTTAGATGCCGGTCAACGTTGACATAATTTATCCACAGATATTTGAAGGCTTTCTACCTGTTTGTAATTTGTATATTCACATGTAAGTAGAAGATGGTGCCTCTGTTCAGTTGCTATTCCTTATAAAGGTCCAATTTGCTGGACCTAGTGGGGCTTTATGCCTTTTTGCTGATGGTGGTTCCACTGCTTGTTGGCTCTGAGCAAAGTGAAATTTGTAGGTGAACAGGGGGCAGCAATATTTAATAGAGTAAAATTCTGAGCAGGCAGCTGTCTTGTCAAAATTAACGTGTTAACTAATCCAGCTTCACCAAGATGGAGCGCAGATCTATACTTTGACTGGCTAGAGGGTCATCATTATACCTGGAAGAGGGAATCTTAAATACCTGTTGTGTAAATTTGCTGTCTGAATTCTGAGTAGGTATCTTTGTTGGAATGAGGTGATTGCTGGACTTTAAGCATCATTTCAGTTAAGTGTAGGAGTTACCTAATGAAGGTGAAATCTTGATCTACAGGCAAGTATTTTGTTTCTAGAAATCTTTGTGAGATACTGTAAGAATATAAATTTTTAATGCTGATCTGTGTGTGGAGTCCTGCTGTATTATTCTCCTGAGACTTACTGTTTTGTGCTTGCTGTATGTGTGCTCTGGGATGAGAAGACAGGATGTGGTTTTTGTAGTAAATGGATATAGCACAAAACCTGAGCAATGGTCACTGCAGTTAAGATTGTATTTTGCTTTCCTTGCAGGGAACGCTTACTTCCAGTGTGCCGGATCAATGATTTTCAAATTGCTGATGTGTTAAACCCAAGTAAGCAAGTGGGTGGTAGGCCTTGTGTTTCCTGGTGTGGTTGTTGTCCCTTGATATCTGGATACTTTGTCTCATTGAGCACATTCAGGTGGGCAGCTAGCAGGGAGAACTGTGTCTGGCTCCTGGCTACTGTTCTGACTCTTGCTGTGGCCCTTAGACAAACTGGTTCTAATGAGCAGTTCTCCTCCTTATTCCTTATGTAGGCTAAGCCAATTACATAACTGGGGGGACTCTTGTTGCTGGTCTATAGAGTGGACTGTGACATACTTGAAATAATGTAAGAATACATGGTCATGAAGATGATCCTGGCAACTCTGGAATGCAATGGGATTTCTTCTACTGATGCCTATGTAGGAAGCATTTGAATTTTTGGTTTGCCCTTTTCAATACCCAGCTGTGGCGATTCTGGATCAACACAGACAACTTGGACAAAGCTGTTCTGAAGAGCTCTTTCACTTCTGGCTCTGTCTTGTCTCAGGCGTTCCAGGACTTTATAATCAGCTTTCACAGAGTTTGCTTGGAATAGAGCCAAAAAGTCCCTGCAGTTCAAAGTTGTGTCTTCAGTTAGCTTGATAGTTATAGTGAGGTTCTGTCTTCAGAATTGTAGTTGAAGTTTGACACTCTTTCTCCCCACTTCTGCTTTAAAGGGAGGCTGTATTAACATACATACTCTTTCTCCTAGGTGCCATTTTAATTTGTTAAATTGCATAGAATTACTGATGTTGTAAGTTCACACCTTGGTGCTAGTTTTTGTGTAGTCTGTGAAATGTTTGCAAGGTGAGCAGGAGAAGAACTGATTTGGATTTTATTGTTTTGTGATTTCTGTCTCTTCTCTGAATTATGTTTTGCTCTAAGCAATTGCAATGCATGCAGAAACCAGAGCAGTGATGGCTTGCAATTCCTGTTTCAGAAACAAAGAGGACAGCTCGCTTCTTGAGTGGCCTTCTCAACTTTGTAAATTTCAGAGAATTTCGACGTGCGGTCTACTTGGAGTTACAACTGAACTATGTAAGATTGGGTGCCATATTGCTCCAGATAACTTAGACTTGGATGTAATTAATGTCAGCCTAGAGCTGGGAACATCAAGGTTGTGGGTTTTTAACTGCATGTTTATGTAATGCATGGGAATCTTAAATGTGGCCAAATAATACAGGAAGGTATCAGTTTAATATTATGCAAAACTTGTACAACTGTTTTAAATGTTCTAAGCAAATGCAGCTACTGTAAATGGTTTATGAAAAGCCTTTGCAAAGCCCTTAAGGAAACAGGTTGGCTTAGAAGAGTGGATGAGCTTGTCAGTATTATAAAGGTTTCTGTTTGACCATGACCCAAACTGTTACTCAGGCTGTTGTCTAAAGGGTAGCTTAGCCTGGTAAGCAAAGGTTTGACACCTCACATTGTGCTGAAGCTAGAACTGCAGGTGGCTTCTCTACTGAATTATCTCGGTAGTTCAGAGATGATGCATTTCACATGCAGTAACGATGAGAAGGGCTCTAACAGAAGCTCAGAGAGAAACCATATTTCTCTAAAATTAAAAAAAAACAACCTTGGAATATTTAACTTACAGAAATCAGCTATGGAGAAACATCAGCAACTGGAGACTGCAAATCGGGAGGCAGCAATAAAGCTGGAGAAACTGAAGTGAGTATGAGGAGTAAGCACATGAGATGCATTACTTGACTTTGCTGTTCAGTGCAAACTATCTGGACAGGCTGGATCGATGACGGGCCAAGGCCAACTGTAGGACGTTCAACAAGGCTCAGTGCAGAGTCCTGCACTTGAGTCACAACAACCCCATGCCACCCTGCAGGCTTGGAGAAGAGTGTCTGGAAAGCTGCCTGGCAGAGAAGGACCTGGAGGTGTTGGTCAGCAGCCGGCTGAAAGCTGGTAGTGTGCCCAGGTGGCCAAAAAGGCCAACAGTATCCTGGCTTGTACCAGAAACAGCGTGGCCAGCAGGACCGGGGCAGTGACCGTCCCCCTGCACTGGGCCGGCACCTTGAACCCTGGGGTCAGTGTCGGGCCCCTCGCGACAAGAGGAACATTGAGGGGCTGGAGTGTGTCCAGAGCTGGGCAGGGGGCTGGGGAAGGAGCACCAGGCTGGTGGGGGGGCAGCTGGGGGTGTTCAGCCTGGAGAGGAGGGGGCTCAGGGGGGACCTTATTGCTCCCTACAGCTGCCTGACAGGAGGGTGTAGCCAGGTGGGGGTCGGTCTCTTCTCCCAGGTAACAAGCCATAGGGTAAGAGGAAATGGCCTTGAGTTGTACCAGGGGAGGTTTAGTTTGGATATTAGTTTGGAAAATTCCTTCACTGACAAGGGTGGTCAAGCACTGGAACAGGCTGCCCAGGGAAGTGCTTGAGTTGCCATCCCTGGAAGTCTTTGAATGAAGTGTGGATGTGGCATTTAGAGACACAGTTTAGTCGTGGGCTTGGCAGTGCTGGTTTAATGGTTGGATGCTTATTTTATGCTCTTTTCCAGCCTAAATGATTCTGTGATTCTATATGGGATGCCTAAACAGGAACTGAGTAGTTCAGCTGTGTGATTTGATAGAAGTGTTGTATAACTACTGTAGGAACTTTTGAGTAGACTTGACTTCTCCTTTGACCCTTGTCTGTGTTTGTTGATGGTTAGCCTCCCTGGGAAATAAGTTAGAAAATACAGAGATGTTGCTGTTGGATTGTGCTCAGAGTTGCACAAGTAGCTGTGCTGGCGTTGGGCTAGAAGAGTTGCTGGCAGAAAATGAAAATGTGATTTCAGGAGTATGTGGTTGCTTTGAGAAGATACTGTATTTTGTTGGGGGCTATGGTGAAACTTTTTGCTGTTATAGTCATTTTCTGGTGATAGGTCTTTCTTCGATAGCCACAGGAAGCCCATCTTTAACTTAATAAATGTTTTTTTCCCTAGTTATTTGTCATGTTTGCCCCGTTCTCTTTCAGGCCATGTAGTTCTATTGCCTGCGTCTGCACCTTTAAGTTTTGGTTTTGCTTGTGGATAATAGGATGAAGAGATAGCTGGTTCCAAGATAGCTTTCAAAACAAAGTTGTTTTTTTTCTTTTTCCCTGTTAGCTGCTATGGGTATGTACTAGACAGGAGGTTCTCTAGCTATATAGGTCTCTCTATAGGTCTACCCTTATACAAGCTGTTTCTAGCAGGTAGTATTATGCGAATTTCATAAATTAAAGTAGCCCAGAAAATTGGTAGAAGTGTTGTTCTTTTGTGCTTTGCTTAACGTTATCTTTAAACTTAGTCCTCTGTCATGCTTGTGCCACTTCTTGCCAAAATAGCTCTTTAGATTATGCTTCAACTCCAAAGTCTTAGGAGCAAAGGAAACCAAGATGCAATTTGAGACTGTCTTGCCCTGATTACTGAAGTTGCTGTTTGTAAATTCTTTGGAGGGAGAGTTTTATTTACTGTGACCTGTCTATAATGATGCTGAAACTGTCCAACATCTTATTTTCCACTTAGCACTGTTCCAGTTGAACATCAAGCGGAAGTTCAGCAACTGACAGATAACATTCGAGAACTGGAGCAACTACTAAGGCAAGAATATCGTCGGAAACAAGTATGATCTTGTTATATATTTCCCTGAAACGCTGCTATGTCTTCTGATCATGGGTGTTCCTTATTGCCATTAATTTAGCTCCCCTTCCCCTGCTTCTACAAAGGATAAAGGGAACTTCCTGGTTTGAAACAAAGGTCATTGCAACACAGTGTCTTACGTAGTCCCTCTACCAACTCAACATTTCACTGTAAAGAATGTGAAACATACTTGAAATCAGACTTGGGGAATACAGAAGTTTATTTGGCTCTTTTTGAAATGCCTTACTGCATAATTGGGAGATAAATATCATACTTGTGTACAGTAACACAGGTGTATTTCCCTTTTGTTTTCCATCTGAATTGGAACTGGAGGCGTGCCGTGGCAGGAAGTAAGGTCTGAGAAGGGTCACCCAAGGGAATGCCTGGCAAAAAGAGTAGGGTTGATGGCAGGGGTAGCTTCCCAGCAATGGCAGCTTACCCCTAAGGTCTCACAGGTAACCTTTTCAGCTGCTTTGGTAAAAAAAACACACACAACTGTGGTTAGGGTTTTTTTGTTACGTTGTCATGTCTTAATATTATTAATCATGTGCTTGACTTCTGTATTGCTGGGAAACTTGTATTAACTTACTTTTTCTTTAAGAACAGTACCTCTGGTGAAGAAGGTTGTGTGTTTAATGCTGCCAGGGTCAGTAAGAATAGAGGTAGTCTCTTATCCCTGTTCCTAGTTAGCTACTGCTGGTTGCATCCCTAGTGCTCCCAGTGGCTTTTGCAACAGTGTTCTTCTTCCCTGCCTTTTACATCTTACAGACTGCAATTTTGTCTGCTAGTTATGGCACTCCAAAGAAACCATAAATGGGATTTCTCTTGTAGACAGATCTATGATAGAAAGGTAGAGGAGGCAGCAGCTGTAGAGATGATTATTTAAAGCTTGTTGCTTTGTTTAGACAGCTTTCCAAGAAGTTATTTCACAAAAGAAGTCGGATGTTGCAGAGGGCACCCGGAAACTGGTAAGTACACCTCTATCTAGGCCATAGCTTGCATCTTGGATTAAATATTAGTTCATCTCCCTTTCTAGAATCAAATTATTCTTGGAGCTAGGTAACATTTGGGTGGTGATTATTAGTTTGGGGTTTTTTTTGAAACTGATTTGACTTAAGTTTTTCCCTCCATGGAAGCTTTACTGAAGTAGCTTGGCTTGTTGTTAACTTTAAATATACATCTCTATAATGTAAAGCTCTGTCTGTTTGGGAAACTGATCTGTTAAAAGGCAAGGAATGGGGACTTCAGAGATGCTATGGGCTTACCTTAAGTGCATAGAATGGCAAATGAGGCAGCCACTGACCTGGTGGGGACAAAACAGGAGGCTTTTGAGAGGTTGCATAGGAAGCTTGTTGCTCTTAGGCCAATACAGCTGGCTCTGAAACCCTGCAGTGGCTTCCTCGGTTGCCCTAGGTGAGGGATTCTGAAGGAGGGGTGCTACTAATATGTGTTAACTGGCAGGCTTTTTGTGGAATATTGGTTAAAAGCTGTTCTTGTGACTAAGTATTGCACCCCTGTAAGCATGTTCAAGGAGCAAAATGGATTGTCAACTGCTTTGGGAATGTTAACACTGTTTAGAGGAATTTCTTCTTAAAGCAAACTTCCTAATGAGGAAAGATTTAAGACAGAGATAAGAACCTGTCTAGGTGTAAGATCCTGGCAAACCATGCTTCACAGCTCTTCTTTGTTCACCTAATTGCTAATATTGAAAGTGTGTTGGTCTTAACTAGAATGAGCTTAAAGTGATGATGGCTACTTTGAAAGAAGAACAAGAGCAGCTGAAATCAAAAATTGTGGAGAGTCCAGAAGAACTGAAAAATTACAAAGAACAGATGAAAGAGACTGTTAAGAAACTCAAGAAGTCCAAGGTGAGGTTTTCCTCTGTCCACACAAGGGCTTATTCTATTAGAAAAAGCACATGCTTTACTGGACCGTTGTAACCTAGAACTGTTTCTTGAATGACTTATGCTTCTAGTCAGAACCCAACAGAACAGTGGTCAGACTGAAATGAAATCACAAGTTCAGGGAAACCTGAAGGTTGGCTGTGGGAGTGTTTATTTTTGCTTTTGTTTGTGTTGGTGGAATTTTTTTTTTTTTTGAAAAGCGGGGTTGCAGTCACTGCTGCTCTGTCCTCAATGAGTAACTGTTTATTTGTGAAGCGAGGTGTAGAACTCTTAGATCTATACTATACCTTTCTGCCTGTTTGCTGTCAAGAGTTTACAGCATTTTTGGCAGCTCGCAAATGCCTTTGGATTTGGAATACATGCTTCTTGGTGTCTTTGCTATCATTTGCTGTTTCTGGAATTGATGGCTGTCTCCACTAGTATGCTGAACACTTGAGATCCCTTCCTAGTTTTTTTTAATAGTGATGTCCAGTCTTTACATGTCTGTAGTTCATGATTGCTTGTATGTCACTGAAGCTTGCATAACTTTGTCTCCCTAGGTATTTTTGTTCCAAAGGTGTAAACTTTAGTGCTGTAATTCCAGACATCTGTTTTTATGATGCCTTATGTAACTCCTATTTTAGCAGTATAGAATTTCTTCACTGTACTACTTTTCTGTCCTGAAAGCTCTTGTAACAAGCCAGTTAGTTCAGTGTAAGACACTTGTGTGTCATTTTTCCTGTACTTTCCAATCAAACACATTATTTTTACAAACTTAAGATCTCATTTCAGTAACTACTAAATATTCAGTCTAGTGTATGTTAAGCAATGAGGGAATGGGTACAAAAGTCAATATGCAGTAATACTGAAAAACAACTGCTGAACTCCTGATCTGTTTTATTAACAAGCCTTTTTTTTTTTAAAGCAAGAAGTTACTGAGAAATACGAAGCTTATAGAGACTTAGTTGAGGTTCTGCCATCATGTCAAATGGAGGTGCAGTTGTATCAAAAGAAGATGGAAAGACAAGGAGCAAATGTGGAGAGACTGGCCAGCGTGTTATCAGAGGTTTGTATTATCCTAATTTTATCTGGTTAAGGAGAATTTAGTGTCTAAGCAAGATAGGTGATCATCAGTAAATGTCTGTGTTTTGAAAGTTCCCATCTCTCCTCTTCCCCAAAAAGAATTTAGTTAACTTCTAAATCTCCTTTGTAAAAACATGAGTAAAACATAGCCGCTGCTTTGTTGTCTGCCACTAGATTATGTACTATTGACCACTTTTAATAGCCAAAGCCTTTGTTGCCATTGAAACCTGATCTAAAATAATTTGAACTGTTTTGGGGTTGTTGGTAGGAAATGATGGAAGAAGAAAAATAAGATCCAGTTTCTTCTGCCTAGAAAGCAGAAACTAAGAGCAAAAAAACACTACTTCAGGAAGAGTCATGTCTTAAATGTCTTTAACTTTATTAATACTACCAGAGCAAGCCTTTCCCTGATGTCTGTCACAATACAGTACCTTGTTCTTTGCTACCCAGTTCTGGGAGAAAGCAATTGTTGGGAACATCTGAAAAATGGTATGCAGTCTTTTCGGGTATTTTTATAGCATATGTTCAAATTGCTCATGGCTAAGATCTATAGCAGATCTCATAGTAACTTCAAATCTTTCTAAGTGATGTGATCTTGTCTGTTTAGGTGTATTAAAATTGGATAAAAATCAGGAAACTGGGATTTAACCAGAAGGCTTATTTAGCAATCTGATCTTCAAAAAGCAGGAAGCTAGTTCTAGTATTAGTAAACTAACAGGGTGTGCTGTTTTGATTATTCTTCCCCCAGTTAATTTCAATACTTGTGTACTCTAGGTCAGAAATCTGGAAGATCAGATTGAGAGTGCTCAGATAGAGTTGAAAAAGTGGAAGACAGATGAAATATCCTTAAAGAGACTGGTCACTGCAAAACATGAGAAGCTATCTACAGCTGAAATGAAGATAACAAAGAAGCGTGAAGATGTTGAGCAACATAAGCACACTGTATTTGAGTATGGATGCGTTGACACTTCTGCCTGATGCTACTTTATGTCTTTGTTATGTGCTACCAAAGTTCGTGTCTGGTACAAACATGTAGCTTAGCAGTAAGAAGAAAATGAGCGATGTGGGATAGCTTTGTATGGAGACCAGTAATGCTGCAGGCAGGGACTTGGGGTCTCAAATCAATAATTGCAATGTGACTTGACAGCAGTTCTTTTATTGGAGCACTAATTTAATTTATAATGCTTATTCTTGATTCTTTTATCTTCTTAAAGAGAATGTCACATTGGGATAATTTTCCAAGTTATCAGACTTCAACAAAGCCCCATTTGCCTTTCATGAATTTTTCATAATTTCCCTTGCCACTTTTGCTCATTATCAAAGATGTTCAAGACCCATGGGGAAATGGGGCTCGTGTCTCAGAGGAGTATTATCCTGACATGATGCTTCTAAAACAAAAGGAAAAGTGTCATTTGATCAAAGCCTCTTAGCCCATCTTCCTTCCTACCATATGCTAAAGGCAAACTCCAAGGCAGTGTTTACAGCACAGTAGTCGCTTCTGCAGCAGCAAACGGCAGCGTTGTAAGGTCGTGGCTTCAGTGTGAGATTAGAAACAGTTATAGAGAATGCTTATTATATAACTTCTTTTGTACATGGATAGGAAAGGGAATGTGGAAAACTATTGGTGGGTTAACTGTGATGAAAGAGAGCTTTTTTTGCTTAGCTGAGAGAGCAAGGAAGATTTAGTTGTGCTGATAAGGCTTGTGTGGTGCCTACAATGGCAGCAAGATTCCCAGGCTTCCTTTGCTCCTCATTCAGTGTATTGTACCAGTCAGAGGATATTAATTAAAAGCTACTTTTCCTTCCAAATAATATAATCTAATGCTCCTTTATGTTAAGAGTTGCTGCAGATTTATCTGTTTTTAATGTGTGTAGCTATTTCCTTTGAGTGATAAAATTAGATCCTTTGATAGGCAAGAGGGAAAGGGTGGTAACCTTTGTTTGAAAACAAGCGTTTTTGCTGGTGAATAAGAGAATGTGTCCTGACTGTTCTCTTGAGGAAGGAAGATGTAAGTAGGCTTTTGCTAAGTATGAGTCATTTCAGCCATTCTTTAGAGAAAGCAGCTGCTACAGTTCCAACTGTAATTATTGTACAAACGCTTAGTATAAACTGGTAGGTGTGTTTTTTGCCCTTGAAGTCAGGAGTAGATCTGTTCCCACACTAACCCTTTGCTGATTACATGGCAGCTCACAGTTGGGGATATCTGAATTTACCTGCAAGCTGGGGAAATGTTATTTGGTCTTTGGGATGCAGTGAAATGGTCGACTAGAAGCTGCAGATAACATACGTAGATGTATGGGATTAGAGCTTTAACTTGGTGGGAAGGGATCTGGGGCTAAGGATAACATGCAACTTTCAATTATGCTGAAACATCACGCACAGCTATGTTGCTTTTAACTTGGTCCAGAGGCTGGTCTTTAGGCAGGGCTCTCCGCTGACACCTGTAATGCGTTACTCAAAGGCAGGAAGATGCAGTGTCTAGTTGTCTGGGTTGGTTCCACTGGAGCCACTTCAGTTGCTTTGATTAGCAGCAACAGAGGATCTTCAACGTGCTCCTCTAACTCCACTTTAAATTTAATTTCTTGTACCTAAGCTGTTCTAGGTTAAGAATTGGACAAACTACCAAGCAAGTGAATTCTATACAGCATCACTTCTAGAAGCTGCTAGTTTCATGCTTGCAAAAGGCAAGCTTTGCTTGTGGGGTTAAATTTAATCTGGGATTAGTCAAATGGCTCAGTACTAACTTGTTTTTCTCCCACCTTTAGATATTGTAACAGAGTTCAGGAGAAGAGGGGTGCTGTATATGATAAAGTGATGGCCATTCACAAGGAAATCCAACAGACAAGGTTCAAAATTCAGCAGCTGAATGAGAATGCTGAAAAAGAAGAAATGAAAGCCAAGGTGAGGTGTTTTTCCTAAAGGAATCCCATTTTAAGAATACTCAAAGCAAACCTGATTTTTAACTTGGGCTGTGTAGATAAAAGAACACTTATTGGCCCTAAAACCAAGTAGGCTGGGTAGGTGGTGGTTTGGGTGGATAGTGGGGGGGGAGAGTGCTTCCTTCTTGTGGTTCCACTGGGTTGCTAGATCTTGTTTTCATCTCTGCGGTCTGTATAGGTGGCCTACAGGAGTAGTGGGCTTTGCAGTCCTGAGAGAAAAGGCTCTGGAATGGTGTGATTGCCCAGTATTTTGGGATGTGAAATTAAACTTTTCTTCCCACCTATGCCTGTAGCAGATATTATGTTAGTTCCATGCTATCTATTTTTGTATTGTGGTAGTTCCAGGTCTAAGTAGTGGGATTTTCTTGTTTTGTTTGGCCCCTGGGACCTGACCTGTGAGGCTTTACATTCATGTTGTAACGGTAGGCAGTACTGTGATCCTCTCAACGGTTTCCCTCAAATACAGGGCCACTTGCCATGTCACAAACACTTTCTTTCTAGGATTTCAGGAAGATGACTGTCCAGTTTAGCTTTGGAAAGAGGCAGAAATCCTGATGGGTTGGGAGTAGGGAATCACACTCTGCCTGTAGCATCTCATCCTGTCTATTCATTACTGAAGTACTGTCTATACTGGGCAGTCAGTGGCAGAAACTGGGTGGCACAGGCTAACACAGAAATGAGGCAGTAGTAGTGTGAATACAGGGCTAGTGCTGGCTGTTCGACCATCTTAGTATTGGAACCACCAGCATTGAAACAGAATCATAATGTTGGCATTTTCCTGGGGCTGCTCTTAATCGTCTGGTGCTTTGTAACTTCCCTGTGTGAATGCTGCTTCTGAAGCCAGGAATGAGGTACCTTTGAAATAACTTGAGACCACCAGATCACTATCAGTTAAATCCTTATAAAGCATACATGTTAACTTTGCTGGTGGATTTTTAGGTTTTTTCTCCTTTATCTCTTTCTAGGAAATATACCTAAATCTGAAGGCTGGGTTGGAAAAGCGTCACGACTCTCTCATTAAGACAGCAAAGAGTTATGCAGCCTCAAGAGAAGATAAAATTGCTGAACTGAAGAAGTGGCTGCTTAGAGTTCAGTCTCCTGGAAGTAGTTCTTAGACCTGTCTTTACTTTCATTATGTTTCTCCTCATATCTGAACTCAAGATCTTCTGCTTTGGATAATTATTCCAGGCAAAAGCCAGTTTTCTCAAAAACCATGTTAGAACACATTTAGACAGATCCTGATGTCGTGAGCTTGCTAATGTGGATAAGAAAACACTTGATTTAGCCTGTTTGTATTCTTTCAGTCAGCATCTGATTTTAGTGGTAATAGTGCAAGTCTTGCTAACACAAAATTGCTTGACATGTAGAATCCTGTTTTTTGTAGAACCTGTTCTGCAAACTTTGATCTGGGAAGACCTGGCGCTTTGGTCTGGCCTGAATGGATACTGTTCAGGATTAGTCAGTAATAGGTGATGTTCCACTACCGTTATTCAATTAAGGTTAAATCCTGATGGAGCAGTAGCATTCACGTGAATGCCTCCACTCATCATGAATATTGGTGACCCTAAATGCTCAAGACTCTCATTTTAGTTAAACAGTACAGTAGCTCTAGATGCTTGAACCTTGTTATTTTTGCTCTGTGGGGTATTGAATCCTCATCTGTGTATGTTAGAAAGTCTGTGTTTGGGTGCTTAATCCTATAAAAAAAACCAACATAGATGAGTATTTTGTACCTTACTTGCGATGACACTTGGTTTGCCACAGTGCTTTTAATTATTTCAAAAAATAAAATAAGAATTTTTAAAATAGTTGATATAAGCATGTTTAACCCTACTCCTGTTCTGTGTTTTCCCTCCCCACTCGCAGCTGATTTGGCATAATATTCCAGTTTTAAAATTTTGCTTTGTACTTGTGGAAATGTGCACTACTGGAAGGTTTTTATAACAAGGGGAGGAGGATTCAAGGCTGTATAGATAATATCTTTCTGGCTTTGCTTAATTCTTCAACTTCTATTCTTAGCTAGGGGTGCTAGCAAGTCAGTCAGGAACAGCAGGTGATCAGTGCTTCTAAAGCTCTTACTGAGGCATCAGACTCTTCTAATGTTTTACTTTGAGGTTTTCTCTTAACATTGTAGAATGTGAGATACTTCAGTGAAAGTCCATGTTAATCTGCAGATCTTAACCTAGCACAAAGTTTTTCCATTTCCACCAAATATAGTCTGTGAGATAGGTACGTGTAGCACAACTTTGTGTTTTTTAGGTGAGTATACTCTTCATCCCAGTGCTCCTGCAGTGCTGTGCAGCAGCATCTGGTGTAGAGACCAGTGAAAGTTTAACTGCTAAGGTAGAAAATTTTTGCAACAGCTGAAGATGTTGAGTACATGCAAGGCGCAGAAAAAATCTTTATGGATTTCATGCACTAGGCCACGTATGGAATAGCTAGTGATGTTTTGGGCATTGTTCATCGAAAGTGAGTTTTTTTTAATGAGTCTCTTCTGTGCTGTGTGTTAAAGCATTATGTTCTTCCTGTGGACGTGTGCTCCACTCTCTTTGCCTTAGTGTGGATTCTAGCGAGACACAGATACTATCTGTGGGAAGATGTTGCTTCTCGTTGGCAGTACTTGCTAATGAACATCATGTTGAATAATGAACATCCTTGAACAGACATCATGTCTGTGCGAAATGCTGTAACTAGTTTTTAGGTATTTCCAGACTGACGATACTAGGAAATTCTTGGAGACAGATGGCAAGGCTTGTGTAGGGTTCTCCCCAAGCTTTCTTGAGGTATCCTTGCTTCTCATGTCAGCCTAGTCTATATCCCAGCTTGATGAGATACTGGAAGCCAAGCGTTCCTCCTTCTAACTTCTCTGAGAATTCTGGGGTGTGGCTTACTGTTTGGGGAAGTTTTGGTGATGCTATGAAGATTCAAAGTAAAATCATATGATTTGGTATTCCATAAATATAGCAGTAGTATCTGCTTTCTCATAACGACTGGTTGGAGGCTGCGCTCCACAGCCTGGATATTACAGCAGCTCTTGGGGAAAGAGATTCCCAAAAGCTTCAAATAGATAGTGCAAAGGATTACTCCAGCCAGCAGATGACTTTGACAGAATAAGCTTGCTGTCCTGCAGGAAAATGCATGTAAAGAGCAAGATCCTTAGGCTAGAGAGGTCTTGTTTGTGTGGTCCCCTGATTAGGAATCTGCCGGAGCAAGAAAACACTGGATCCTGGTTTCTGTTCTCAGGGGTTTGCAACACCAGCTGTTGGGTAAAATAAAAGGTCTGAATCATGAAGAAACAAAACTTATGATTTCTAGGGATAGTCTTATGTATTTCCAATAAGTTCTTGTGCCTTCAGGGTGGCCTATTTGTTTGTACCTAAAATACCTATAAATAAAACATAACCGAGGCTATATTTTATCTTCAGATAATTGATTCCTAGGTGTAAGTCTAGTGCTGCTTCTGAAGAACTCATCTGGAACCGTATGGCAAGGCAGTGTGGGGACTTTCAGCGTGACCTGGCTAGCAGCGAAGGGAGGATGGCTTTGCTAAGGCAATACAGCTCAATTTCCCTCAAGAGGGCAGTAGTATTCAAAATTTTCTTGTTTAGGTTTTTTGTTAGTACTTCTGTGTAAACACCTAGAACCCTCTGCCGGAGCCTAAATCAAACAAAACCACAGAACTCCTTTATTTTGAGGCACTGGTGTGAAATAAATGAATTAGCTGGACATCTATCATGAAGGGAACAGCCAGGCTAGACTTAGTGGAGTGAGACTTTCACAGCCTTCCCTGTGATCTACCTGTGAGAATAATTGAATGTCAGTGGCTGCTATTTGCCTTGGTGTAATGCTGTTTAAATGTGTAGTTTGATTATTTTTTTAAACTTTTGCATGTATTTCATATATCGCATAAAGCTGGTAGCAAACTTGCACCGTACTGCGTGGACTGGTCTCATTTGTTTCAAATGTGTTTTAGCTACGATATTTTGTAAGCCATGAAGCAGCTGGTCCTTGAAAATAGCCTTGTTAGAAACTTTTGAAAAGGTTATGTGCAGCTCTGCATGCTCTTCCCTTAGACAAGGATAAGTGATCCTCCTCCCAGTATTAGCATCTCACTCATCTTGAATGTATGTGAATCTCAGATTCCTTGATAGCTCTTGTTAGCTTCCCACCAATATTTACCTATGTGGTAAATGAGAGAGCTGGTTTAGGACTAGGGGAAAAGCGTTCCAAGATGGTGTTGAGGAGGGCTCAGATCTAATGTGTGTGTCTCAGTTTAGCTTTAGTGTATTGCCTTAGGGAATTCCAGTCTTGCATCCTTCGTACCACCCCTTCAGCTTGCTAGTGCAGCTGTTGACTGTTTGTACTCTGGGTTTTTTTTTGTTCTTTAAGGCTGAGAGCCATACTCTGATCTAGCTTCTGGCCTAGCTGTTTGTATGCTCCCTGCAGTACTTGGGTCAAGTGACACTTTTGAGGAGTTTTTAAAACAAAATCCACAAAAAGCCTACACTGGTAATAGTGGTATTCATCACTACGTCTTATACCCAGCACGTGGATTATTTCAAGGTGAAATCTTTAGCAGTACAGAAATACAGACTGCGTGCATGAGTGTATTTTTGGCTGGATACTGGGTTTAAAGAGTAATACGAAAAATATTCTTGGTTTCCAGTCTTGTAAGCAAACATGTACCTTCTACTGAGGTGAGAGTGCTCCATATGAATGTATTGGTCTAATAATATATGTATAATGTCTCCCCTTCTCTGAGTGTATATGGGACGAAGCCATTTTGGTTGGCCACCCAGGCAGGGCTAGTTTGTTGTAGCTGTTTCAGCAAAGTCCCTGTCTCTCCTATTGTACCAATGCTGCCTATGTATTCTGCTGTGACTGCACCTCTCACTTCTTCCTTCTAGCACAAGTCTTATGTGAGAAAAGATACCTTGTTCTCCTTTGGCCATAAAAGCCTGTTGTTAATTTCTACAAACTCCCCCGCCCCCAAAAAATAATATTGTAAGCAATGTGTATGTTAGGGAACGTGCCATTTTTTGTATTGCTGACCTGAAAAATACTTCTTTCTTCTGATAGATGTGCATGCTAGAATTTTTTTTTTAAGCTAAAAGCTCAAAGGGAAGCAGGAATCTTTTTAGTGGTCTTGTGAGTTGATCTGAGTTACTTACTAAGTCTGGGAAACCTCCGTACAGCCTTCATGCTTACCACTGGCTGTACTTCCACTTTTGACCTTGGCCTTCATCTTGCTGTAGCGCTGGTGCCCGTTCTTGGGTGGATCAACAGTGAGAGCATTTGGATGATGTGAAGCAGCATCAATAGCATACAAGGTCAAATAATTCATGTGTGCTATTAATGTGGCTTTATCTGTATTCTAAACATCCGGTGCATACTGGCAAGTCCTCGTTCCAAATTTCTGTAGCTAACCTAATATCTCTAAGACCTTTCCTTTGTTTAGGTGTCATCTAGATCCAGTTACAAATGCTTATCTTTTGCATGGACTATTTATAGGGTCAACCTGAATATGCCAGATACAGGTTTTTCTCTTCAGAGGAAATGTAGCTCTCTTATAGTCATATGTAGATTATATGCTGCCTATTCCTTTTGTATAGCAAAAAATTGTTGTAGCTCTATAATGATCCAGAATGTCCTTTTTTTAATTAGTAACCACTTTCCCTCTGATGCTAAAAATTGTCACATCTGTTAATCTAAGATGGACTTGTTTAGTATCTGACTTGTTGGTAATCCTTTTGCTGGACTGTATGTGTCTTCCATATGTGGAAGGCCATATGGTGAACTGCTTCTGGTGATCTTTGGGAAACCAGGGCAGGATGTAGCCCTGATCTGAGTGTGCTATCCTATGTGGGAAACTTAACAGCTACTGCATCTTTGTATAAATATCCTGTAAACTTGGCTCTACATCTCTGCTTGTATGCTTGAGTAACCAGGTAACTTTGCCAGTTCAGATTAATGCAGGGCAGAGCCCAGGCACTTGCTTTACTTTAGCATCGTCTGGGTCATAGTAGAGCACTTTTTTTGGTGGGGGTTTTTTTTTGTTATTTTGATTTTTAGGGAACCTGCATAGATCTGGCAGTAGCTTAGATTACCCAGAAGGTCACTGTTAGTATAGGTTACTGCTCAAAGTTCACTTTCCAGGAGCAGGAAGTTTAAGTAGGATTGTCTGTAGCTTGTCCCCAGAACTCCTTCCTTAGAGCTGATCAGTTTTAGTTTAGGATTTAAAAAAACCCACGTGTGTATGTGGGGGGAAGTGGGTAGAGCAAAGGAGGGCATGGAGCTTATCAGCAGAGTTGTGTATGCAGCTGCTTATTGCTGGGAGTGCTGTGCATTAATACAGAGGTGAAAATACCTCCTCTTGCAGGCTCAGATGTATGAATGTCCAGAACCTGTGTATGGATAACACAGCTGGAGCTTCCTGTTATTTCCGAGTATCCTTCCTTTGCACAGACTTTGTGCCATAAACTAGTAAAAAGGAAGGCAAGCATCTCCTGCCCACAAGGATATGTTGTCTCAGAGGGAGGACAGCTCTCTGTTCCAGTTTTTGAAGAGTTTAAACCAACTTTTGGTACCTTTGCAAGCAGAAAAAGTAGTAGTGGATAAGATGGGAAACGGGTGGGCAGCTTTCGATTATGGCTCTGCACACGGTATGTGGACGTGATCAAAACTCTAAGAGGCTGTGGGATACCTTGTCCTCTGCTTGTGTGTCTTGCTGCTCCTTTCCTCATGAAGGAAGCCACTTTGCTAGTCCCCTGCTTTGCCTTTACAGTCTTGCTGGAAAGAAGATCTCCAGACCTGTGTCTCAGAAGCCCTCTTTCTGTTAGGCTTTGGGCAGTGGGAGGAGGGCTGGCTCAGGTGAGGAAGTTTTTCTGTTTTTCAACAGCGCTTTGTGAGATGTTTCTGCTGGGGTTGTAGGATGAGCTGGAAGAGGAGCTGTAGGTGTGCATGGCCACGTGGTGGGGCTGGTGGCACAGACCGTGGTGGTGAATGCAAGCTTGTCCCTGCTGCGGCTTTGCTGAGGAAGCCAAAGGAAAGGCGCTGAATCTGTGGCCCCACAATATCAACTCTGCAGCTTGACAGTCGTATATTCTACGACTAGCCAGGACCAGGTAAACTAAAAGTTAAACATTTTTTTATATAAGGATTTCAGGCAACTGATGGTCAGTTTTGAGTGAAGACCATCCAAACAACTGCAAAAAGCCACCACGTCTTTCTTGGTGTTGTCTTCCGACTGGAGAATATGAGGGTGTTCTTAGGTCACCAGTACCCATGAAATCACGTTGCATTGTACATTAGTTGGACTTAGCTTTGATGTGCCCTTTTACCTTTAGCAAAGCTTTCTCAGACACTGTAGCTGGTGCTGAGTCTCCAAAGCTTACAGACAGATGTTTCCAACTTAAGGATATGACCATTTATGCCGCTGAAGTAAGCGCTGGCCTGGAGAAAGGAGATAATAGAGCCTGCACTTGGTAGTTGCTTGCCTGCAGTTTATGCAGCTGATTCCTCTAGGAGTGAGTGTGAAAGGCTCATACACATAGAGCTGTGTTTTGATGTTAAGGTGAAGTGTGTGTAAGCTATGAGGCTGTGAAGTGCAGAACAAACAAACAGAATCTGACAGAGAAATACTCCTGTGCATCAAAGTCTTGTAGCTGGCGGGACATCTTCCTTTTGGAAAGACACTCCTGATGTTTCCATCAGACTCGTTAAGGGTAATCCCTCTTATTATAATAGAGTAAAATAAACGGCTAGACGTAACTGGGAATAAAACCAAGAAAAACTGAATATCCAGATTATCTTTGCCTGCAAAATGCCTCATTTCCCCGAGCTAAAAAGGAAACACTCAATGTGTTGACACCTTCTAAATGGGGGCAACTATCTGTGACATGATAGCATTTCTCATTTAGTTGGTCCCCCTTCTGTGGCACTCAAGGGACCCTCTTAATCTGTGGTATTTTTAGTGCCAGCATTTCTATGAAAATGCTTGTAGAATATTGGCTATGGTGGACTTCCCTGATGTCAGTGGATGCAGGAGAAGATGGTAGGTATGTGTCAGTGCTACTGTGATACACTCCTGTTTCTTCAACCCCAGAAGGTTTGGGTACTCTCTTGCTGTTGTACATTTCATTGCTCAGTAACAGAAGGGTGACTCTAGGGTGGCAAAACCCAGTGCCAGTTCGTAAAAACTGCACTGATGTCTTGCCAAGGTAGAGACCAAGGTTTTGTTTTGTGTGTGTGCACGACTTGATGGAGGCAGGTTTGTTCCCCTTGTTCTTCATCACCTTGTGTCACTTTGGTTTTTGTAGTGCCGACGGGCCAGAAGTGGGTTTGGCTCCTGTGGTGCTGCGTATTGTGTAGCAGTCCCTGATGGTCTTTTTCTGACGGTGCTGATAATCTAGAGGAGACAATACAACAGGTAAGGTGAAATAACCCTTCCAGGGTGTCACCCGCGTCACTGCCTGGACGTGATTCTTTGCCAGTTTGTAGTAATTTTGCTAGATTGTCACCTGGCAGCCTCCATGCTGTACATGGACAGTCACTGACAAGGCCAGAGCTATCTAACAGAAGAATCCACAGGATCCTGCTTTGTGTCTTGCTATGTTCCTTGTGTTGATGTGGCTGGCTGACCCTACTGCAAATACAAAGTCTATTTCTAGGGGGTTTAAATTGCTTTTTGGGTTTGGTGTCGCTTGCTATATGGAAAGTTAGTGGGCAGAGCTGCTATGGGGAGTATAGCGATTTGCAGGAACACCTGCAATGCCTGGAGCAAGACAGGCCCTTACAAGTACTAAAACACAATCAGAAGAGGTGCATGTTGCTGATTCTGGGAGAAATGAGAGTGTGTATGTGTTTGGGGTTTTTTTTTTTGTTTGTTTTTTGGGTTTTTGTCCCCTGAATGAAACCCAAGAAGGCTCAGTTTTATTACCATGAGGCTTTTTTCCCTTTTTCCCCAAGCTGGAAGAGAGTGAGATGCTTAGGAGCTGAGTTTCCTAATAGGTATCAAATTATAAAAGTACTTCTTGCAAAAACAAGAGTTTGGAGGTTGGGGCAGTGATATTGTGAAAGGCAATGTACTGAAAAACATACTTGGAAAGAGAAATGGACATTAGGAGGAAAAAAAAAATAAATCTGTTTTGCAAGCTGCAAGCCCAACTGGAGAGGACTGGGAGAGGCCAGTGTTTGTAGAAAAAGAACAAACAAAAGGAGGGAAAACCTGGGTTCTCTTGCGGTTTCCATAGCAACACAATACTTTTCCTGGAAATATCAAATGATGAGATCTAATCTATCTGCTATTTAACTCTTGCATGCAAAGCCCTCTCCTTTCTCAGCTTACCTGCCATCCTTCACAGCATCCTCTAGTGATGGGCGTACTCACTGTGCAGCAGTCTGCGTGGGGAATGATCTTCCTGGGACAAGGCTGTTCCTGTTCTCTTCCCCCTGTTCCAAAGCATGTAGAAAAGGACAAGATTTTGAGGAAGAGGCAGTGTGTGTGTGATGGGAACGACTTCTAGTCGTTCTCGTCTAGTTATGCTGGTCTCCTATAGACCCCAGAGAGGGCTGAGCTGAGCTGGTTCTGAGAGCAGAGCCACCAGGTGGGTACGTGGCTGAGGTGTTCCATAGCCTTCAGGGTTTACAGCATAAGGATGCATCCTCCTTGGAAATGATGTAGCTTAGTGCCTATCTGAGAACTGTAGAAAACCTTCTATGACTGGAGAGTTCATCGAAGTAGCCTGACTTAAATTTGTTCCTAGCAGCCCTTTGAAGGGGCTCAGATCTGGGGAACAGGAGTCCTTGATGGCAAGGGAAGTTTCTCTTGGTGGAAGGAGGAAGGTGGAAGGGTGGCAGTTCTTACTTTTAATAAAAAGGACAATTGAGAGAGTGGGCAGCATGATAAAAGTCTGAAATTACTAATGGTCTCAAGCATGTAGAAAGGAGTGTCTGTTCTTTATTGAGGAGAGACCCCCTGAGTGGGTATGGAAGACCTCACCCCTGTGCAACAGAGGAAACGGATTCTTCTCCCTGCCTTCTGCCCATAGCAGCAACACCCTTTGCTTTATCACCCTTCTCGCCTCTGTAGCCCCTGGCAGGCAGGGCAGAGCAAGCTTTGCACCGGGGGCTGCTGTTGGAGGGGAGAGCTGTCTGCAGTGGGAGACAAGGGCAATGGTGGTCGTGGAGACAAAGAATTCCCTCTGCCCTTGCATCTGAAGTCTCCTGCATGGTAACTAGTTCCCAGCCTCCTCTTACCACCCTCTCCTTGTATCCCAAATGATGCTGTGTATATTAGGTATGTACCTTTATAAATGCATTTGAGATGGACGAGTTCTTACTCTGCAAAGGAGTGAAACCTGGGAACTGGTTTGCAAGCGGCTGCTGTGTTACCCCGTCCTAGCACGGTGTGTGAGCTTAGGGCGTATGAAGATTTGGGAGAGAATTTTGCCTATTTCTAGGAACACTTTTCTGCATTTCTGTGGGTGAAAGCTGGCGCGCTGGTGGTGCTCCGTCACGTTCTGGCCTTTGTTTTTGCTGCAGGTCTTAAGACTCGGGCTGCAGTGCTGTGGTGTGCAGTATGCGTGCGGCGCAGGCGGTTTGCAGACCCTTCTGTTCGAGACCCCGTTGTCTGGCTGGCCACAAGTGCAGCAGAGGGAGCTCAGCCTGCGCGATGTCCCTGGATCTGTGAGCCTCTGGCTCTGAGGGGCGAGCAGAGCATCCAGAGGATGATGTACAGCATGTCAGAGACTTCTGTATTTAGATGTATTGCGTTACAGTCTTGTTAAGAGCCTGGCTGCGGCCAGCCCCTGCAATACTCAGTAAAAGCAATATTCTGTTTTAATAGGTGGGCTTCACGCTGGTGTGTGTGTGGGGTTTTTTTTGTTTTTTACCCCCCTCTGGCTGTTGTTCTGTGGTTAACCTGTTAATGCTTATTGAGCCCTGAATCTTTGTAATGACGATCATTTTCTATCCACAATATTTACAAGGAAACCAGTTTGGAGGGGTTCGAAGAACAGTGAGCCAGGTATGTGCCAATAAATAGGCAGCAGCACTTTAATGTCTCTTAAAAAAACCCGTCCCCCATCTTTAAACACTTCCTATATTTCCTCACGTTTCTCCTGACAGCCACCTGTTCAGCTTCTGACCTGTTTGTAAAAATCTGCACACCATCTATCAGAGGGATACATGCACTTACAAACTTCTGTTCTGTGGGCATTAAGTAAATTATTTCTTTAAGATCATATGGCAGATCTATAATTAATTAAACCCTCCATGATATTAGCGCAAAATAATTTAGCCTTTCTAAAAAGGTAAATGTAATTTGCCGATCTGGTATTTGGAAGAATGCTTTCCCCAAAATCAATTCCTTTAGTTTCCAGAGAATAGAAATGAGAAGCAATCTCATTTTAATTATATCTCTTTATTGCTAACAAAGGAATGATTTATGCAATTAAATTAACTGGCTAGAAAATTATTCTCAGCTGGGCTGTCCTAATTCTTTGCTTTCTGAATTGCAGGCTCTTACACTTCTCTATGTAGATTAATTTTTCTGATATGCAAACAATGCTCCTTGTGTTCATTTTTAACATTTTTTATTCACAGCTCCCCTTTTCTTAGTGTCAATGACATGAGTAATATTTGTGCACTGCTGGGCTCTGATTCAGGCCTTTTTATGTAGAAAGATTGGAAAAAAATCTTTTCTTTTGAATCTCATTATTGCCAGCGCAGAGCCAGGTTTTGAAGTTTTCTTATCTATTGCTGAGAAACAGCAGCAGAAACATGGAGGGACTGCAAAGATGTCAAAGGATGCAAACTTCTGAAGGAAAATGTATCAGCATTGAGGAGACAGGTGAATTTGTAGCTAGTGTTAAGGAAGTGGGGGGTTGATGTATTCGTCTTAAACCCCTGTCTCCTTGCAGAAAGCTGTGGCACAAGGAAAAAAAAAAAAGTAAATCTGTTTTATGTTGTTACACAGACTTAATAGGGAAAGAATTTGGGTTTGTTTTTTTTTTTTCCAGCCTGGAATTACCTTGCAGTGGCTGGCCAGCACATTAGCTAGTGATATTTGGGCTGAGGGGAAAATTACCATGTAGCAACACATTGTGACCATGTGCCAACACAGTCTGACATCTTCTGAATGGGGCATTGGTGTAATCTCCCGTTTTAAAACAGCAGTGAACATATTGCAGAGCACGTGTTAGCTCTGTCTGAGCTGTCCTGCCCTGTATCAGTGGAGATGTGTCAGCTGGTCAGTGTTTGCCATGTTGGCACTCTCGTGTTGCTATCAGATGGTTTTGAAAGAAGAAAGAAAAGAAAAAAAACCAAACCAAGCCAAATTTTGTCTGGGTTGGTATGCCATGCTTTGGGTGTGGGAAGGTCTACGCAGTTAAGATCCTTGAAGGCTTTTGAACTGCCAGATAGGACGGGGCGAGCTATGATGGTTTGGATGGGACAAAGCTGAATGCTAAGCCTGCTTCTTTTGAGTGGATCATCCAAGGGGAATCTTCCTTCTAGGCTGAATAGCTGCTGGGGGGGTGGGTGATGGTGTGGTTAGTGCGATGCTTGTTGACTGCAGTTGTTGGTGCCATCCTTCAGGACACCGCTGTAAAAGCAACACGAACTGAGTTTGCTTAGAAAGTGGCATCACATTTATTGGAAGAGCTTTCTTCAAAGAGCAGTTGCCCTGGGCTTACTGTCAGAGAGTGGATTTTCTTTTCTTTTTTCTTTCTTTTCCCTAGTCCTGCAGGCTCTCTGCACTGGGTGGTACGGTATTCCTCCAAGAATCCCTTGGCTCCCACAGGAAAGGACATCTTGCAGTGCCTGAGGAAGAGGATGCCATTGGGAGCGAACTTACAGTCACTCTGTAGAGCAGGCTTTGAGTTCAAAGCGATTTAGACTAAAGGAATGGTTAGAAACCAGTGAGATGAAATTCATGACAAACATTACCTTTAGGGAGGAAACATCTGATCAAAAAAACAAGAGAAACAGCTGCCTAGGCAAGCAGTACTGCAGGCAGGGATTAGGGCTCATAGTGCATCACAGCTAAATGAGTCAGAGTGATGTTCCTTTAATGAGAAATCTTATTCCTGGAAGTATTAATAGGAGTGTCATGTGCAAGTCGTGGGGGGTCAGAGGAGTTACAACTGCTCTGTGTTACGTGGTGAAGTCTAGGCTGGCAGAATGTATCCAGCTTTGCAGGCTGCATTTCAAAAGCCAGAAATGGGAAAGAGCTGGGAAATCGTGACCTGTGGGATAAGTAATGACAAGTCTTATGGAGGGAGAAAAACATCCCTTACAGCAAGGGAGAATGAAGCTGATACCGGGAAAACCTTAACGATAAGCTTCAATGCTCCCAGTCAACCTGCCAGAAAAAAATCCCTTGAACCCAGTGGATGTGTCCTTTGGTCCTCCAACTCTACCTGCTTCTATTAACTTGTAAAACTGAGCTTTTACCTACCCTGTGTTGCCTTATGTTCCAGCAGCTTGTGTGGGTAGATGGTTTCGTACTTCTCATCTTCACTTAGCTCCTGTTCCCTGCTACCTGTTTCATTCTGCTTTGCCAGCAAATCCCAGTGGGGGCTGGTATTGAAAGCTGCTTCTAGTGATGACTTAAGGGAAAGGTTTCACCTAGAAGTGCTGGAAAGCCTCTGTTCCTTTTGAAACAAGCAGCATCTGTAAACATACAAGGAACAGGGTAAGCAAAAAGATGTGTTCATAGTGGAAGGGAATGAAAGATGGGGAGGAGGAACTTAACCCACACAAACAAAAAAAAAAACCCTCCACAAAATCAACAAAGTACCACAAACAAAAATACCCAAACTGAAATAGAAGACTGCTTCTTTCCTACAGTTGATGGCAAGATGATGCTTCGCTGGCATCTTGGGTTGGTTTCTTACAAAAGGGGTACTGGGACCACCAGAAAGCTTTTAATGTGGAGCGGTGTAAGCTGTGAAAGCAGGACAGTCCTTTGTTTTATGGCACTGAAATAAAGGAGGTGAACGCTGTGGTCCCGGGGAATGTCCAATTGCATCTCCATGGAACTGCTACGGGAGGGGAGGGAGAGCCAGAGCAAAGCCTTCAAACTTCCGAAATGTTAGGAAATGCAGAATTTAAAATGTACTTGCTTACAAGCACAGCCACCTTGTCAAGGAAAGTGGCAGTTTCAAGGATCAGCTCCAGAAGAAATTCTGCTACAATCTGAATTCCAGGCTCCTTTTCTGTTCCTTTACAGAGGAAATAGGAGTGAGTTCCCTCCAGATTGTCAAATAGAACGAATAATCTTTCCATGGACCATTTCCCCAGCGCACCAGGATTTAATTTCACAGGAGCCACTATCCAGATGAAAAGCTGTTTTGGTGATGCAGGGACTCTCTCCTGCAAAAGGAGAACTTCGTTACAGATGGCTCTTTTCCCTGTGAGAAGATCCCTGCCCCTGTGCCTCACTAGGTTGATCCTACAGAGATGGCTGCCTGGGAATGCTTTTCCTCTCTCGGATAAGGTTCTTTGCAGTGCTTTGTGAAGGTATTGTGGGTGTTCTCTGCATGCTCTTTTCTTCCAGATGAGATGCTGCTGAGATATTAGTGAAGCAGGGTTGACCTGGCATAAGAAAAGGTGTGTGGCTGGGACTAGATGCTCTCTAGAAAAGTGGGTGGAACTTGAGAACCTTGTCCCTTTCTCCAGTTTCCTTAAAACAGGAGAAAAATACCCCTAGAAAGCCCCGTTTTGCTCTTGCTTCATTCTTTACTCTTTGCTGTTTTGTTTCATCCGGATTTTGGGTTTATGTACAATATCTTCTACTTTTATTTCTGCTCAGGTTCTTGTGAAGCAGGACCCAGCTAGATGGAGTTTGGACTTGCTAGCGTCAGCGGTATTTGAATAAAAAGAGTTTTCATGTATTTTTGTTTCATTGTAGAGCATTTAAAAAATTAATGAATATTTTAATAAATATTACATGAATAGTTACTATTTAATTTTAAATAACAACGATACTTTTGTTTGTACCAGTTTCTGGATATCAGAGTGCTAAAATCGATGTTAAAATAAAGTGGCTCACTACGCTGAAAGAGATGCAAGTACTGGAAAGCTTCGTGTTGGCCTTGTATCTTGATTTCTTCTGGCTGCTTTTTTTTTTTTTATTTCTAGTCTTTCCCATCTCCCAGTAAATTACTGAGAGATAGCTCCTAGCTATATCTGATGAGCAGCAGCAGAAATGCAGCAATTTTAAATAGAGATAATATACACTGAACAAGTACTGTATGTAATTAGACTATATAGTTGTGCATGTATGTGCTCTCTGTCTCGTTGCGTTTCGGAAATGCTGTGTAACGATAAGCTCGGGGGTTTCAGATGGTGCCCTTCTAAAACCTACTTTGTTGTTATTGTTGTCTTGGATGAGATCTAGTTTGGAGCTGGGTGATCTCCTGAAGGTCCTGGCTGTTGTGTCCATGTTGGCAGCTGCTGCGCTGCTTGTGGGAGGCTTTGCACTGAAAGGCAAAACCGGAGCGGCTCAGTGAAGGTGTTTCCCTCAGTGTCACGAGGCTCCTGTCAACTTGCTGGACTCTGGCTGAAAAGCAGCCCTGTCCTCCCAGCATGGGGACTTGGCCCCACTGTTCAGTGTGTTCTGCCTACTGGCTGAGACTGCTCCATCCCATCATGTTGTTTAATGGCCTTAATAACAACCCATATGGGTCCCAGTGCCCATCCCTTAGGGATGCCACAGGTAATGGACCATCAGGTGGGCTTTATTCTGCTGATCGCCAGGCCCAGCCAGTTCTCTGCCCACCCTGAATTTTCTTCTTGATTCTTTTTTCCCCTTTTGATCCAAACGGACTCCTCCTTACAGGAATCTTAGCGTCTAGAGCTGTCTTGGCAAAGAATTGGCTACTCCATTGACTCTAAAGGGCTTTTGCAAAATTTTAAATATGCAAATAATAATAATAATAATTATTGCTGGTAATAATAGGAGCAGCATGGGATTTCTTTTTTTCCTTTTTTTTTTTTTTTCCTCTGTCCTCTGCAGATGCCACTTTAATGCAAATCAAACTTTGCGGATTGTGTTACCTATTGAAAAATAGTTTCAATTAGAAATTCAATTACACTGTCTTGGGGGGATGGAACTGACAGTTTCTTTGAATTTTGCACGTTATAGAGGGCTCCAAAGTACCATAAATCTGCTAATTGATTTCTGTACCTGTAATGTTTGATTAGGTGTATTTTATTGTCTTCTTGGTTTTAATTAACCCCAGGCTTGTCAAAATGCTTCCACTGACAAAGGATATATGATGAACTGAGATAAACTCTATTAACAGAGGCTGACTTTTGTCAGTAATTGCTATCATGCATAAGAGTTATTAGAAATTACCACACACAAAAAGAAACTGTACTTTTGGTAACAACTTTTATGGGCTGCTATAAATCTGTTGATTGCCCCTACATGCAGGAGATAAGCAACTGTGAATGACGAGGGGTCTGAAGGAAAATCAATCATTTGCTAGACGTCTTATAAATATTAAGAGTGACAAAATGGGAAGAGTTATGAAGTGTAAGTGCTGAAAACGAAATGGATGCTAATGCACCTAAACTTGTTCCCATTAGAGATTGCGAGGGCTGTTGAGACAAGGGCACAACTACTTTAGAAGCTCTTGGTTTGAGTGAAGCGGAACGTGTTACCTTGGCAGTGGAGCTCTGGAAGACTAAAGCAACACTGAGCTTTTTGCTTCTAGGCCCTTGGTTGGTGTCCCAGCGTGGGCTGTTACCGCTTGGCAGCTGTCTGTCGCCTGAGAGGGCAGGCACCCAGCAGGGTCACATCACCAGTGTGTGGGGACAGAGGCAAGCAGGGGGGTCGATGGGCTGAGGATGCGCAGGTTTTACCCAAGAGGCAACTGCAGAAACTGTAGTGGAGATGTTTTTTGCTGAGCACAAGGGTACCCAGCGATGCTGCATGCTGTTTGTGGGGTCTGCTCTTAGAAATGTTTCATCTAGGAATACTGCAGCAAACCTGACCAACCATCTTTTAGACTAAACAGGAAAAAAAAAGGTTAATATCCACATCTTTACCGATGTATCCAGCTGTAGGGACTGGGTTTATGCAAGATCTTTAGATAGTAACGTCTATAAACATATGCAGAAGTCTGTGCATAAGTATTTTTAACAGAACTTGCAGCTTCATCTGTTGCAGATCTCTGCCCTGGGTCGGTCCCTGGATGCTCTGTGTGAATGGGGTGTCGATGCAGGTATAGTCCTGCAAATGCAACTGGTAGAATACTGAGAGTACAAACAGTGCAGTAATTAAGCCATACAAAGTTGTAAAAGTATGAGACAAACTTTCTGCAACATAGCTGTTAAAGCTGATGTGACTACTTCTTAGAAATGCTATAAACTTGCTTTGTATTGGTAAGGCAATGTCTGTAAATGCTGTGGGCATTTTTATTTTGTTTAGGGTTTTTTTTTTTGTTTGTTTGTTTTTCTTTTTTTTAACTGTAAGTGGAGGGAGCATATACAATCCCCAGGAGCTGCAGAGACCCGTGTCTGTCTACTGCCAACTTCTGCCAGGCTTTGGACATTCTTGGCTGCAGCAATTTTGAAGTTGCTTAATAGATCTTCTGTCTCACTCAAAATGGTTAATTTTAGCTCATACTAAAAAAAAAAAAAAATTTTTAAATTTTTTAGCTGAGAAGGTATTTTAAACTGACCTTCATTTTCATTGCTGCTTTTCCTGAAAATTGTCAGTGACTTAGCAGTACGGTTGTGTGTGTGTGGAGAAAGGAGGAGCAGAGTGGAGCCTTCCTGAGCAGAGGTCATGTGCAGTCCTAAAAGCTCTTTGATCTAACAGTATCAGGATATTTGGCTTATTAATATTTTGGAGAGCTTTAAAACATCTCTGCAGCTTGTGAGGTATGAGATCCTCACTTTGCTGTCTTAGTTTAGCCCAAAACAGCTCTTCAAATGCTTGGGACTTTTTGGAGGAGTCCTTTTTCTTCCTGGGCACCGGGCACTGCAGTGTTTGAAGTAGCAGGAGTGGCTGGAGTGGATCTACTGGGGTGTGTGGGTATGCTGGGGTGGAGAGGGTGCACGTGCATCCTCCAGCTCCCAGCAAGAGAGAACCACTTAACCTGCTGATCCTCACGGGTGAGGCAAGAAACCCCACTGTGCTTGAATCCCAGGTCCTGTGGGTCGCTCCCACGCAGGACACGCAGGGAAGGTGTTCTGCAGCATGCTGTGTTCCTAAGGACTGTGTGTCTTTAGGTGAGCTGCTAGAGTGAGGACTGTGTCATGGGTTTCTGCAGCCCAGCGGGGGATCTTGGTGCTGGACCCCTGGCATGGCGTAGGTGGGATTTCCTATGAGACTCTCCCCTCTCCTGCTGTAAGAGCGGGGAACTCTAGTAGCTGCCGGTTGTGATCTAGCTTGATGTTTTGCAGACTATCAGAAGAATCCTAGACATTCCATAACTTGTGATAAGGGAATGTGAGTTGAGGCAGCGGAGGAGAGAGGTGCAGAGGGGGCTAAGGATGCACCGTACTGAGCAGCAGAGATGGATCTTCCAGCCTTGGCTTGCTGGGAATGGTTCTGCAGGCTGGGCAGCTCAAACTGACTTGTTGGCTGTGTTTTTCGAGTGCTGCAGCGCAGTTTGGCAGCTCTCCTACCATGCGTGGTAATTCCCCCAGCCTCCAAGGGGCAGTTGGTGTGTTTCGTAGCTGTACCCTTCTTTCTGTTTGCCTTGGTTTTGGTTACATAGCTCTGGTTAAGAGTTTCCATGCAAGTCTCGTGTGTGAGCGCACATATATCTATATTCCCTCCTGGGGTACGCTGAAAACAATCCATTTAGAAACCAGGTGTCCTTGTCGCTCTCTCGGCATCTGGTTAAATATCAGCGAAGTAGGAGAAGGTAAATCCTAGGATGCTTCAACAACTGCGAGGTCTATGAAGCCCTCGGCTCCATCTGATGGGATTTGAAGGTCACGGTGGTTGCCCACAAGTGAAAGATGTGTCCTTATTCCCCACAGAGAAAGCAGACCAAAATGATCTATATCTTAAGGTGTCCCTAAACTGAGCTGGAGGGAAGACGCGTGTGTTTCAGTCTGCTGAGACCAGAGGTCGCTGTTTAACTGGAAATGGAGACCCCCTCGCCTCCCCAGGGCCACCTTCTCTCTATTGTGTCCAGCTCTTCACCTGCTCTGTAACACCTCAGGCTGCTTTTCCCTTACGAAAAGACTGTTCTCTCAAAAGCACAACACTAGGCTTCTGCCAATGAGGGACTGAACAGATGTAGCTGGAGAGGAGCGCAGGACGGTGTGGCTGAGCTCTCTTTCTCACTTCACCCTTGCCCCGTGCACCTACCAATATGTCCTGCAAATACCCCTCAGTCTTGATGTGCATCTCCTCAGCTTCATTCATTCCTGGTGCCCAGCACAGCCTTGTTCATAGCAGGCATCTCTCTTCAGCGTGAGAAATGCACGTAGCGTTGAGCAACAGCCAGGGCAGGGTGATAGCGGTGGTGTAAGGATGAGGGGCACATGGACTTGGAGGTGATGTGATCTCCCTTCTGTTTGCAAAACTGGAGGGACAAGACTGGTCAGAACCAGACATACCTTTGGGTAACGCAGCCAACCTAAAAGCGAGATGCTGTAGAAGGGGAGCACACAGCAGGAGCAATGCTCAAGGTTTGTGTTTAAGTGGTATGGAGTCTCTATGCCCTTCATCACATAGTTGGACTGAGCTGACTGCATGAGCAGATTTGGTGAGGCTCAGAAACCTCGTTGCATACAGGTTGTGCAGATGAGTTCATCTTGGCATGCCTTGTTACGTGGGCAGGTGACTGTTGTGTGGGTCCTGGTTAAAACTTGGTCTGAGTAGCAGCACTACAGAGAAACCAGTTTTGAAGCTCATTGAGTTGCTCTTGGTTGTACTGGAGGTTAAATTGCTGCTGCTGCAGGCAAGTGCACCCCTGCAGAGAGGTATTGTCCTCTCCTGGGCAGTCCTCTGGCAGGAGGTGTAGACCTGCACCAAGGCTGGACCGCTGAGCCCAGCTGGTCCTGACCTGGCTGTGAGCATGTCTCCACCAAGTCTGTTCCAGGACAAGGAGAGCTGGCTGAAAATGCTCAGCTCCTTTTATGAATCTCCATAAAATCCCATAGGTCACCATTTTCTGCAAGGTGCTTAAGTGAATTAGCTTCTTACATCAGCATTCCTTACTGCTTGAAAACACTTTGGCTTTTAACTTCATTGCTCCTCTCTAGAGAAAAGGCAAATGAGAGCTTCCAGCAGAGACGATGGACACTTGTGCCTTTCTTCAGAACAGTCAGGAGTGCCCAGGCTTGACCAGATGGGACATCCACGGCAGCAACAGCCTGGGAAGCAAACTGTTTCCCATCACTCCGCTAATTCAGTATTCACGGCGGTCTGAGATTCAGTGGTATGTTCTCAATAGGTTTATTATAGTCAATACTTATTAACAGATATGAAACAGACAAGATCTGAGCCTTTTGATGTTGTAAATCAATGTAGATCTGTTCACCCCCCAAAACTACAGTCTGTTCTCAGCAGAGCCACAAATCCTTACTTTAAACTTCAGTCTTTTGCCTCGACCTGTAAACTTATTGTGGATACCTTTGTCTTGGCAGAAACAGGTCTTTTGTTAGTCCTGTCATTCCAGTACATGTAGGGAATAAGCTATCCAGCAGAACGCAGTTTGGCTAGAAAGGTTAGCATGGTGTCATGGCTTAACCCCCGCCAGCAGCTCAGCCCCAGGCGACCACTTGCTCCCCCCCGGTGGGATGGGGAGAGGATCAAAAGGAAAAAAAGTAAGAAAACACTCCGTGGGCTGAGACAGTTTAGCAGGTAAAGCGAAAGCTGTGTGCACAAGCAAAGCAAACCCAGGAGTTCACTCACCGCTGCTCACGGCAGGCAGGGGCTCAGCCAGCCCCAGGGCAGCAGGGCTCCAGCACGCAGGACGGGGACACGGGCAGGGAAATGCCATCGCTCCGAGCATCCCCCTTCCTCCTCCTTCCCCCAGCTTTATATGCTGAGCATGATGCCATATGGCACGGGCCATCCCTTTGGCAGTGGGGGTCAGTGTCCCGGCTGTGTGTGTCCCCCCAGCCCACTCGCTGGTGGGTGGGTGAGGGGCAGAAATGCCTTGGTGCTGTGTGAGCGCTGCTCGGGGTAATGAAGGTTATCGCCCCTGTGTCACCGACGCTGTTCTCGGCACAGAGCCAAAGCACAGCCCCATAGTAGCTACTGTGGAAAAAACTAACCCCATCCCAGCCAAAACCAGCACACCACTTTGTATCCAAACCCCCACCTACTTGCCAAAAATCCCTCCCTGCTCCCCTGCTGACAGTGTAAATTCTCCAAATCTGCTGTTTTAACAGAAAGCAAATCTAATTTCGACTCAGACTCCAGATGGGTATAGCCATAAAGATATTGTCAGGCAAAAGATTAGGCGCTAACTTAGAGCTCTTCAGCTGCAAGCTCGATAGCCTCCGAAACGGCACCTGCCACGCAGGAGTTACCAGGTACCGATACTGCTGTCCAGGACGACAGCATTGCAACAGAATATGGAAGTGCTGGAGACTCCTAATGGCATTCAGCGCTCTGCACAGGGAGCTAGTGACCCCTGAATACAGCTGAGGACCCTTGCAGGTTGTGTCTGTCCACACATAGCTGTGACAGCGCGGAGTTTGCTATGGGATGCTGGAGGAGTGACATGTGGTGGAGGGACCATGGTGCAGGTGACCACCCAGCCCCCTTCAGGGCTGGGGATCTGTGGCACAGGTACCTACTGTTCTTTCACCTGGGAAGTGTGATGCATGGAATTGCAGGAGCAGGGTTAATCCCACCCATCCAACCCACCCACAATCCACTCGGTGCTCTCCTCACAATTCTGTCACCTTTGCACAAGGCTTGGCACCTGTAGTCAACAGGTACGTGTAGTCAACCCACGTGTAGTCAACCCACGGAAAATTAGGGGGCATAAGTGAAGGAGAGGTGGAAAATCACCAGTTGCAGCACCAGGAGTGAAATTGCTACCTCCTGCCCCAGAAATCCCAGAACAGGTCCCAGCTTGGGGTCTGGGAAGAATCCTAGATCCAGCTCCTACGTGCACACTGAACTGACCTCCTGGCCCCTGCAGCTCCGAGTCATCACACAGGACGTTCTCTCACAAACCACCCTGCCTCCCCACAGGTTACCTCGCCACCTAAGCGACGAGCCTCTGCTAACACCCACATCTACTGCCCTAAGAGCCTGACTTTGCATCTAGCCCAGTGTGCGGGAGTTTCACCATCATCATCTGCAAAAAAAGCAGAGATGACTGTCACTGAGAAGACTCTGTGTCAGTGCCACACAGTGGAAACCAAGGCAAACACGGCAGACTACGGCATCAACACAAACACATCTGGGACGTACTCACTCCCTTCTGAGGTTCTCCATACTCCAGCGGCCATCGCTCTTTGGATGAAGTCTTCTTCTCGCACAGACAGCAGGGACAGGTCTCAACAGGACACATGGATAGCCTTGCAGACCAGCCAGCCGCGCCATGCCCCACAGCACACAGCAGATCATCAGCAGTGAGATATTTCCAGCTGTGGGAAGAGAACGAGACAGCTTCGTTAGGTGGTGCGATGGAGAAGTCACAATGTCCACCTGCCCTGGACACAGTGCACACAGGCAGGCAGCTCAGACACGAAACACAGGAGCTAGCGCTATGCCGACGTTACAAACACTGTGAGGAAGCAAGTCCTTCCTCCCACCTAGTGGAAACATAAACCTACATCCTTAGAAGAAGCGGTGAATTGACTCAGTGGGTGCACCCGAGCAGAGTCTGTTGGAAAGAAAAGAGAAACACCACTAAGTTCAAACACCCTCTGATCACGCACCCCCCCAAAAGCCAGAGTCCACCAGTGCAGTTGTGTACGGGAAGGCAGCTGGCTCTTCTGTACAGAGCTTGGCTATCCCTGGTGCTCCACCCAGGCAGACTCTGTCAGTAGGCGGCTTGGGACCTCTAAATGGTCTCAGACTATATTTGTGGAAAATCACCCCTCATGGGACTCTATATGCCAAAGGGGCTGGAATGGATAAGCAGAAGTAGCCAGCCAGCCAGAAGACCGCATGAGGCATGATGTTTGTCAGAGGTGCAAGGAAGTGCCTAGCAAAGCTTGTCAGGGTCACCCTGTCCCCACAAACCCAGCAGCTCGTGCAGAAATGCATGCCTAGCCCCACTTCCAAAAACCCCGACCTATCACCCTAGCACCAATAGTTCTGTAGAAAAAAAAAATAAATAAAAAGCTTGCCTCCTGTTGAAGAAATAACACAAAAAGGACAAACTCCCCTGCCACGTGCCATGGCTCCTTCAAAGACCACAAGCATCCTCAGAGATGAAATAGGGCCTTTGCGTGAAAGCAAAACACAACAAAACTGTGTTCACCTGCAAAAATACAACCATTATACCCCCCTCACTATACCCATCAGTGAGCTGCACCTACTGATGGAGAGAGCTCAAACTGGGAGATGCCTTAGCATCCTTCCTACACAGCCCCAAAAAATCCTGTTGCCCAGTGCTCCTCCTGCTTCCCCGATGCTCAAAACCCACCACACTAGGAGCTGAGACAGGCTCCCAGGGTGCACGAGGCATGCCGTCCATCACCAGAAAGACACATTCCTTCGGTGCACAGCCGAGACACAGATGTGACCCGTGGTTCCCACGTAGCTATAACTCACCCAGCCTCAACAAGATCCCCTTACCCCCGCGCTTCCCCGTTTGTCTCGCATGAAGCGTCGCTGCTCTGACCCACAGACAACAAATGTTTTAGAGGGAGGGGGATGTTAAGGAACCTCCCTTCTTTATCTCCGAATAATTAATCCATTCTGCTCGTTCAAGGGGCTGCGAGGGGCGTGTCGCACACTACTCACAGCACGCTGAAGTTCGGCGATGCCCCCTGGCAGAGCCATACCATGTAAGGCTGGGAACCACCAAATTAACACTGGCAACTAATTGCGCTATGCAAACACTGTAGCTCTGAGAAACCGGAAAGCAACATTTTTCAGAAATGCTAGCGTAGGGCCAAAACATGCAGGGCTGGAAAACAAGCTTTGTTACACGACTGCTGCCCTGTTATCCATCTTGCCTCATGTCGAAGAACCCAGAAAGGATCAGGCTAAAGGGACGGTACTTCTTTTTCCTGATGGATCATGCAAAACAGAAGGTGACTATTGACTTACTCAACCCAACGCACACACAAGCGTAGCTGAGTGATTTTCACCTAGACACCGGGAGGAAAAGTTTACCTTCCCTAAGTTAATTCTAGGAAACCAGACCATAGACGTGATTTGTGTGCACCAGGCTCCTGCCTGATGAAATGGAGGATAAACTTTGTGCAACAAGGAAGAGTTATAACAGATGATGAATAGATAATGGGGTGTAAGGGCTCTGAAGAGGTCACCTGCACCATCTCCTTGCCCTAAAACAGGAGCCATAAAACATCTCCACACTTCCCCATGCGCACACTTCTATATTTGCAGAGCACCCAGCACAAAAAAAAAAAGAGCCCTGTGCCAATGGATACTGCGATGATTTAAGTGTTAAATAACAGATTGGTGCTATTTATGTGGAAATTATTCTTGTTGGGACAGAGACACAAAAGCAACATTTTCTCCTGTGCCTCTGCCCGCCTCACCTGCACTCTCACTGCTCATCCATCTCCCAGGATTGCCTGGAACATTGCACATGTAGGAGCAGTTTCAAACAGCTCACATTTTCTTTAAAAAGTCACCCTGTTCAGTAATGGCTCCTCCTGCTCCTCCCACCCCCTGCTACGCGCTCCCTTGGGGCCAAGAGGGGAGAAGATTCAGCCTGCACTGGAAAACAGCTTTATGTACATTAAAATATCACCACTTGCGAGTCTGATGCCATTGCAACCTACAAAGCCAGAAATAGCAGCTTTGTCCCAGTGGGATAGAAAAGGACAAATTTCCAGCCTCCCAGAAGGGCTCAAGGTATGCAGGTGTGCTTAGTCCTGCAGTAACAGCATCTGTAACTGCAAAAAATATTACAGGGAGAGTGGAACAATATTGTTTCAGGTCATTTTATATATATATATGTGTGTGTGTGTGTGTTTGTATTTTATATATATAATGTCCTTGTATACCTGTACAATGAACCTCTAGCTGAAAGATTAAAATAAAAGCATTTTACAGAGATGAAAGTAATAATCCTACACCTGTCATTTTCCCAAACAGTAAAAAAACTTTATGAAGCGTTTGGTGATGTCAAGGACCTCTACAGGGTACACAATTAGAAAACAAAGAAATACTTCCCTGTAACCAGCCATCGCCTCAAAATGACAAAGACCCCCAACAATATTTAGATAATCTTCTTTCCCACGTTAAGTAAAATAAATGTTTCCATTTTCAAACAAAACCATTTCTTCTGTCCCTGGGGCTGCAGGATTCCTGGCTCTGCCACAACCAGCCCCTGCAACTCAGTCAAACCCTTCCAGCCTAGATGTGCAGAGGCTTAGACGTTCGGAAGGTATGCAAAGAGGGGGAACCAGGCAACTACATGTCCTCAGAAACACTTTGGCGCCTTGTGGAATTCCAAGCTGAAGACAGGAGCGCAACCCACCCCTCCCACAGCTGTGTTTAGAGAGGACGGCCAGTTATCACCGAGAGGGAACTATCAATGGGGCTGTTGGCAGGGGAACAGGGACAAGAAATACAAGGAAAAGGCTTGCGCCAGCTTTTCCTCCCCCTGCTGAAGGAATTATGTGTTGACAGGGGATACGCACAGCACCGGGCAGAGGGTCCTCCTGCATTTTCAGGGTCACAGCCCAACAAGCTAGCACGCAGGAACGGGAGGGAGCAGAGCTGCTTAGGGCAGCAGGACAAGCGATGGCATCCAGGACACAAGCAGCAGTTCACAGTCTTTCCTCAGGGGCCATAATGGGGTACAAGCCAGCAAAACTATTGTCTGTTCCCAACGAGGAGGGATGCTTCAGAAGGTCACTGGTCACCTCCAGCTGTCCCAAGACACAAGCGTTTTGGACAGCAAATCAAAGCAAGTTTTCAATTCACCCCCTTCCCTGTTGCTTTTCAGTCTACATGGTCCCGCAGGAAAGCGCCTGCAGACCAACAGCCGTCTCCAGCCCTGCAATGGGACACGGATCAGGACTGCAAGGACCGTCACCTGTTGTGCTTCTGTTGTGTAGAGCTTCATACTCTAAGCTTTTGAGACTTTTGAGCTCTATGCAGCTATAGGAGCACCAGGCAAGCCCACAAAGGTGTGTGTCGTGTGACTGCATCACCTCGTAGGAAGCCTTTCCTCTTATTTGTCCCAGGAAGCCTGGAGGGGACAGGGCTCCTTCAACACCACGGCAACTGAGCTAAAACGAACAGCCAGATTTTAGACAGAAAGCAGCCAAAAAAGCCCCAGGAGTTAAAATCCAGAGTTACTAACTCAAGATATCATCTGCCTCTTGGTGCCATCACAGCAGCAAACAATTTTGCTGGCAAGATGTGGGTCTTGGAGAAGCCAAGCAGAAAGAAAAAGTATTTCACCAAGTAGAAACCACTCTTGGATGGCTTTCAGTGACCTTCCCAGTCCTCCCGCAGATTGATACACAGGTGTGTACACACAGATGCACACAGCATCACTCCGCCACAGCTGGGGTTGCTATTTTGGCAGCCCCCAGATCAGAGCTGATCACAAGTGCCCTGGATACAAGAGGACCGTGCACAGTGGCACTCCTGCAAAACACAAGCTCAATGCAGTGGCGGCAGCAGCAAGAGCCGAATTCCCATTTAAATAAAATGCCAAAAGGCAGTCAGCGAAAGTGACATTTATGGTGTTACTACAAATGCATTCAGTGGGAAGCTGAGTAGCAGAAGCAGGTTGGGGGGAAAAAACAAGCTGTAGTGAAAACTGCCATCTGTATATTGTGCCCCATTTTTAATATTCTGTATTCTCATAAAAAGTGTTGTTTCTGTCACTATTCAATCTCCCAAACTCACATGGAACACTGTTAAAAGTCAGCAGTGTGTGAAATGGTATTTTAAAATAAATGAAACCCGCTCGCAAAGCTGCGGAGGAATATTGCAATGCCAGGGTGCTGACAGACAGGCATTGAAAAGTAACAACCGTTATCATCTTAAAGCAAAGCGGATTAAATAAAAACCCACAGCTAGTGGTGCATTACCAAGTCTGATATTGACACAGCTGCCGTGGTGGTTATTTTTCATTGTCTCATCAAGACAAAGCATCATGGGATATCAATCTTCCCTCTGTCAGGCCATGCCTGGTGTAAAGTTTTTCGTTTACATTTTCATTATATCCCTTTTATCTCAGCTGCCAGCAAAAAAATATATACATGTATTTTATATATATATACACACACGCACACACATACACATATATATGTATATCTATAAATATGCACACATGTATGTATTTTGGGAACCTGAGACCGGTTGACTTGCCCCTGGCTGTGAGGATCCCTGTTCTCCCAAGACAAAGCCAACCCCTACTTGTCCATCTTAGAGGTGGGTGGGCTGCGAGGACTGGTTTAGGTCCCCTCCAGCTGGGGACGGGCTTAATGGTGAGCTGGTAAAGGTACGATCCCTTGAGAGCTTTCTAGCCAAGAAACCCAACGCAGACAGCTGCCAGTGCTTTCTGAGCAGGCTCTTTCCCGTAAGCAGATTCCACTGGATGGACCAGCCAAGTCTACGCTGCTGCCTAGCTCAGTCTGGTGCACAGAAAGAAGGAAGAAAACAAAGCAGAAATCATAATTCTCTGTGGAGGGCATCGTCTCATCAATGCTAGCAGCCATTACATTTCTTCCTTTGCAGGTTGATCTCCTCATCCCATCATTCCACATGCTGCTGTCCTTGAATCTACATTTTTGCAGCCTCAAGGTATTTGCAGAGCACTCGGAGGCTCACAGGCAAGCGCAGCCAGGGCAGAACCCCCTGACTGAGTATGCCGAGAGCCTCACAGCCCTCACTTACAAACACAGCCCCGGCAACTCAGCCTGGGCTCTCCAACAACTCCGCTGTTTCAAGACATGAGACGGAACCAGCTGTTTGCAGCTGGCCACAGCATCCTCCAGAGCAACCAGGACTGCAGTAGAAAGAAAGGGTTCCTTCCCTTATCCTTAAGGGAGCCTCACCTTCCCAACCTGTTGTAAATGTCTGCTATGGCTACTCGTCTGTGCAGCCTGACTTCAACATTTCTTGTTCGGTCTCACCAGAGGCAGCTGGGCACTGCCTGCTACAGCACTTCAGTGCTTTAAGAGCAGGGACTCTGGGAAATGTAGTGCCTAGTGGAAAAACAGGGCTAAAGCAGCCACAGAGGGCTGCTGGTGCCCTGGGAGAGCGACAAAAAGGGCAGTAAAAATAGTGAAGCTGGACCCCTTGGAGAAAGGGGCTGCAAAGGAGCAAGTGTCTAAGTGACCAGCCACCAAAACTCCCTGCCTCGGTCCTGGTGGCCCCTCCGGTGAGCCGTCTGTAGGCTGACAGTGCAGAGCCAGTGCCTCCCCTCCCCTCCCCAGCTCCCAAGGAGTCAGGTAACTGCTCCAACCCTCTGCCGTGTGAGACATGCGCAGGTTTACACTAGTCCACGCGTGCTCCATTTATAACCCACCGTGCCGAGCTGCAGGAGTCAAACACTGATAACACCTTTCCTAGGCCAGGAAAGGGCTCTCTGCGGTGGCCCGGAGTGTTTTCCACTATCCAAGTGGGCATTACCACCAGTATGCTCATCAGCTTCGCCGACGTCAACCTTTGCTGCTGCTCTGCAGCCCAGCTGCCCCAGGAGCAGGGCTGGCCAGCTCCAACACACAGCATTTCAGATACTCCATCACCTCCCCGTGCTCCACTCAGCCCCTGAGGATCTCCACACACGTGGGAGGGCAGGGGTTCCCTATGGCACAGCAGGTGCTCCCTAAACACAAGAAACCCCTGCATGAAAAACAACGCCGTGTCAAGCAACACACACTCCCACCTTCGTTTCCCTGCCTTAGTTTCCCCAGCACTGTAGGCAATGCCCTTGAGCGCTCCACAGTCCCTCTCCTGCTGCATCCACCAGGCTGTCTACATCATTCTCCCACCGTAAATCCAGAGCTCCCTGCCAGAAACTTCCATCCCACTGAAGCGTCTGTACAACCCTGGGATGCGCGTCCTTTATTTTGCTGCTAGGGGCATTCCCTCTCCATCCCCAAAAACATTCCCATCTTTCAGACAACAGCCCATCTTCCCAAAGTGTTTCCATTTAACAAGAGAACCAGTAACCCCTGCCAGAGGCAAACTTCTAGGGAAGCGGTGGCAGGTCAGCGTGCTCCAGCCCTCACTTCATCCCTCTGAGGTCACCTGCATTCACGCTCACTTGCACCCAGTGTGAATTCAGCCCCAGGTCCTGCCCCACCAGCCTGCAGCCCCAGACCAACAGCAGTTACACCTCCTCCACAGCGCTCGGCACAGCAAAGGGTTACACCAGCTTTTCCAGCCGCCTTTCCTCTCTCTCCCTCTCTGCAAGCAGCAGCAATTGCCATTCTGCATCCTTAATAGCAGCGTAATCAAAAGTTATGATGCATTTTTCAGTAATCACAAGAAATGATCCCCACTTAGCGTTAAGTAAAGCAAATTTGCCACTGGAAGGATGAAAAAAAGAAGAAAAAGAAGAAGTCAAAAGCATTTCAATTTTCATTTGAAACGAATGAGTCAGAGTCAATTTGGTAAAGCAGTTAACAGCAGCTGTGCTCCCCTTCCCAGCCCCTTAACAGGTACAATTTGCTTTTAACAAACAACCTCACAGAGGTCTCTGGCACTGTGTTAACATAGTGGCATTCAACCCCTCTTGCTGTTGTGTATTTAAATTGGGTAATAGAGTCAGGCAGAAGAGATCCACCATGAATCTTAAGAAGTGCAATTTGACAGCATCTTTGAAAAAAAAAAAAAAAGTGGGGGGGAGCCTTTATAAAAAAATAATAAATGAGTTTGAGAACAGGTTTTGCTGGGTTGCTTTGAAGCAGCATATTAAAAACAACAAAAGTCCTAGAAAGCACCAGCGTGGTGGCAAGACCCCAGCAAGCCTGGGGCCATGAGCAAGCAGGGCCCCTCTGCACAGAGATCTGCAAAACAAGCCAAGACATTCCACAGCCAAAGCACCCTCAGCCTGGGTGCATTCAGGATACTTCGCCCGGCACCAAGAGTGACAGCAGAAGACTGTACATCAGGCAAACAAAAAAAAAAACCAAAAAACCTACACACAAAAAAACCTACACACAAAAAAACCCCACACCAGAACAGCCCTGCACACTCATGCTAAGGTTGCCCCAACCCTCAGGGCATCCCACACCATCCCATAGTCTCAGCAGTTGCTTAGAGAGGGGGCTACCCCTGGGCTGGGAGGAAAAGCAAAGATGTGCAATGAGCCTCCAGCCAGCCCTTCTTGTCCCTCCTGACCCCAGAGCATCTCTGTCCTTCCCTCACCCCAAAGACAGGCCCCTGACGATGCCCTCATCTCACCGGCCTTTTGGTTCAGGCAGTCATCTTCTCTCATTCATTTGTTCTTTGAAGAAATCTCATTTCATTACCTTCCCGGCTCCTCAGCTTTGTGGGGAATTGCAGGAGGTCAATGAAAAATTCATGTTCTCAGTCAGTAATTGGCATTTTTTGTTTCCTTTTTTTAGAGGAAGGAAAGCAAAGAAAAGGATGCGGATGGGGCAGACAGCAGGGTGAGTGGGTATCTTCTGCCGGTTATTAAGATAAAGTCTCTCATATTGCTCCTGACCAGTGTAGCCTGGTGCTTGCTCCAAGCAAGCCCTGTAATCCTGCATATTGAAATTTGAAAGCATTCCCGGTGCTTTTATTAGAGGGACAAGTAATGAAAGCAGACTGGACATATGCAATTATTACAGTGTAATCCGCTGGAAATAAAGTCAATCCAATCACCCAGGGTTCTGCTTTCTTCTCATTTTTTAGACTTCAAGTAAGTGCTTCCCAAATTCCAGCTGAAGTTACTGTTATAATCAATAGCGCAAGGGCTCTCAGCATAAGACTCAATTAATATGATGCTAGCGAGTACTCTCCTATCGATCTCAGGCAAGTCTGGAACATCAGCCAGCAGCAGCACCAACTACTAGACCTAGCAAGGAAGACAAATGCAAGAGAAGGGGCTGCCAAGCAAGCCAAAAGGAGAAGCAGACCCTCTTCTTCGAGGATACCCAGGAAGAAGAGAAACCCCTGTTCCTGGAAGTACGGGAAGTTCTCCAAAAACTAAAGTCCACCTGCCTGCCATCCGCTCCTGTTAGAGCTCCCATCAGCGACCACGAGACCAGGATCTCACCCACCCAACGCACGAAAAGAAACTCCGCTCAGCCACCTTCAAGGTCCTGCCCCGCGGAGCTGCGGACGGGCGATGCTTCTTCCCCCGTCTCTCCCTCCTGCCAGCAGCAAACAGGCTGTCAGCCAGGAAACAGATTGCTACATACAGCACGACCAAGGCTTGCGATGATTAGATCTATTAATACAGCGCATCTGATTCACCTCCAAGGCCCCGACGCGCGGTGACAAATAGGGACGGGTTTCCCTGCTTTGCCGAGTGGGGCCCTGCCATAATGACCTCCTTGCCAGCGGCTGCTCAGAGCCTGGACAGGCAGGATCAGCAGAGACCAGAGAGAGCAGCATCCCCCATCTGCTGGTGGGTGCCCTGGGAAGAGCCCCAGCAAGGATAGGAGATTGATGGCACAAGGAGCTGTCAATCACAAGTGGTAGTGGTCCCAAGGTTTATGTCCTGGCAGGTCCCTCTCACTTTAAGGATGCGAAGGGGTCCTCGTTTCCCAGCTCTTCCTGCATTCCCCTCCAGCCAGGATCATTCCCAGTGCCACCACAGAGATTGCTCTGGTGGCCCGGTTCCTGCTGCCTGATGCCATCAAAAGCCCTCGCAAGTCCACACATCCCCAGCGACTGCCACTTGGGATCTGCACTTCCCAGAGGTTGGGATCTGCTCCTCTGGACTTGTCACCTCCCCCAGGATCACCTCTCCTCACCCACATCCCCCAGCAAGAACAGCCGCCCACTGCGGCACAGCAGGGGAGGTGGGATGGGCAATTCCCTGCCCCACAGACCTCCCTCAAGCTTCTCTGCCCCCACGCCTGTGCCCCGGTCCTCCTTGTTCCACAGCTGTCTTCTCGGAGCAGGGGGAGCATCACCCTACTCTTCTCTACGTGACATCCTCTTACACTTCCTAAGACTCTCCCTCCAGCCGTCCTTTGTCCATCACCTCACACCCTCAAAAGAAAACCAGAAAGATCACAATTTTAGCACCTCAACCAAAGACGTGAAGCTTTTCACGACAAAGTGAAACCCCACCCGTTCCCCATCGCTGAGTGACTTGTAGAAATCTGCCTCCAGGGCTGATTTACATAAGATGAGGCTTTCATGCCTTAACCTGCTTCCCCCACCCCGCACCTTGCCCTGTGGAGCTCCCGCTCTCCCCTGCCATGCCCGTGGCCAGGACAGCTATCACTCCAGCAGGTCCAACATCATCTGCTTATCAGGCAGGGGGACATCTCGTCAGCAGCTGCTGGCCAGGGTCTGCCTCTGCAGGGAGGCAGGCGGGCAAGTTAAAGGTGGACACTCAGTGCATTCATTACCTGCTTATTGGATACCAGGCTCCCGTGATGATGAATTGGCCGAGTGATGGCTCCCGCCAGCTCCCAGTGCTCAGCAAGGCTTTCTAATTCCGTTTTGCAAAAGCTGGGCCAAGGCAAAGTCGTTTCCAAGAGGGAGAGAGGAGCTTCCCTTGTCTTCCTCCTGCCTCGAAAACAGCCTGACCCTTTGCAAAGTCTCAGCAGGACCTTCTCCTGATGCGCTCTGCCTTTCCTCCCGATGGTGGGAGTGCAAAGGGCACAACTAGGAACCAGCTGCTCCGGAGGCTGCAGTCTTCTGTGGCTGCACGGGGTGGGCATCTCTGGTGGTCCCACAAAAGCTCTGCAGAGGCAAGCACGGCAACAGAGGGCCACACGGCTCGCAACACCTCCTGTACACACATCATCATTCTGTGCCACCACGGTGACAGGGCTCCTTGTCATCCCTTGCTCAGCACCGAGAGCAAACAGCTGGTTGATCTC